>CALSBZ010045259.1:0-20180 GCA_943591055.1 Gobionotothen gibberifrons | reverse complement strand
GTGTGTGTGTGTGTGTGTGTGTGTGTGTGTGTGTGTGTGTGTGTGTGGGTGGGTGGGTGGGTGGGTGTATGTGGGTGGGTGGGTGGGTGGGTGTATGTGGGTGGGTGGGTGGTTGTGGGACAACTATTTTGTTTCACTATGCTGGGGAAACATCAGCAGGTTCACAGAGCTCTAGTCCTTTTACAAATCATGCTTTACTCCTTCATACAAACCCCCAAGGGAAATATGCTCTTCACCTCCTGTCTGACAAGTAAAATCCAAGCATCCCGCACATATTTTATTATTGATAGGGTTAGCGTACAGAGCATACAGACACACCTGAGAAGGATTACTCACCTGGATAAATACAACATGCCTTGCTCTTTCAGGAACAGTGAGATGGTTCTTTTTGGAGGTATTACAAAAAGGCTGTAATCAAAAATGTTTGAGCATGTGATTAATTGCATTTATAATCATAGTTATAGTCATACATAAAAAGGTAAGCATAACCTTCTGTTATTTTAGGAATATGTGGAGAGAAAAGTAGAACACTAAAACACATTATAATGCACTTGAGACACAACAAATCCACATGTAAATTCTGAGATACTCGAATATGAAATCAATGCAAAAGCAACCATTTAGGGCTGGAGCAAATGAATAATAATATTGGAAAGTCACACATGGCAGAATGTGAGTATATGAAGAGATTTCTGGTTCTCCAGAGACTATTTAAAAAAAAAAAATCAGTGATTGAGATCGATTTCTGCAATTGGAAGTAGCCTATACATTTTCTAAATTCGATGTACTTTTGCTCTAACAATGTCAATTTCCCCGCTGTGGGACTAATAAAGGATTTCTGATTTGTATTCAGGTCAGGGTGTTTATCTTAGAAAACAGACATCTACACTGAACTACCTCTGATACATGTGGTGCTTTAAGTTTGCACGGAAAGGTGCTATTCCTTTTTTACAAAGAAATAAAAGCCTTAGTTGTGAATCGTAAAGTGGTGTATTTTAATTAACATGACTTCAGTGTGAAATAAAAGTTTGGATACGTTTAAATATAGCCTATTAATTAATCATCCACGTCGTTTTTTGGCTTCGGAAGTCATATTTCCCACAGTACCCAAAAGCAACACGTATGGGCAGTGAGCATCGTGATTTGAATGAACAGACCAATCAACGGTCTCGACGCTGGCTCTCCGTCACTTTTGCCCAATCACAGCGCAGCACCGTTGTTTGCCTTCCCTTTTTGAATTATGCTCTAACAGCAGGCAGACGCCTTCTCGGGACTAACATGAAGTAGTTATCTGTCAACAAACTAACGCAGCAACATTTTTGACTATTTGGACGCATACAGATCATCATGCATTGACACCACACTTGAGATTCAACGGAGAAATGTTTCATATGTTATGATTGTTTTGGACCGAAGAGGACTTATCAATATTTCTTCATTGTAGAGTTGGCTCGCTAGCTAGTTAGGTAGGTGGCTAGCTAAGTTAGCTAAAGGGCTTTTTGAATTTGACGGTAGCTAATTTAGCTCCGCTTACTACATTTTTCTTTTTTTCTTTTTCTCTAAGGTACCAGCCACAGGTTGGTAAGTATAGTTTACTTTGTTTATTTATATTGTGCTGTTAGAAATGCATCTATCTTAACTTTAGCTAACGTCTGTTTTAACAACGTTAAGCAAGGGGAATTTGATGCCGGGTGTAACAGTCAACGTTAACTGGCCTAGTCTTGATATGAAGTTAGATATATCCTTACAGTTAAGTCCCCTGTTGGCTAAATAAGGATTGTGTTTACTATATTCCACAAAGAATGTATTGAAACACCCAAGAGGGAAAGGTAGCTATGTTGGCCATTCCTAAACCGAATAACGTAATAAGGGTGTTTGTTTGGATATAAGTGTTCATTACCTGTGACATGTTTTTCCACAATGCTCTTTGTCATTTATTCGCCAAAATCATAATTTTGGGTGTTTTTTTGTCAGCACTGAGACTTGCACAACTTATCTGCATTCACAAGTGCTTTTCATTAAGCCCAGTAGAACCTCTTGTATGGCTGCTGGTATGTAAAACAAACTATAGTTTAACACATTATAAGTTTAAGTATTAGATTTGCTCCACCATGCCAAAGTTATCTTGGTTGCTTTGTTGCCAATCGAATTATAACTTAGGCAGGGTTTGTGTTTGAAGTCATGCAAAGTTATGTTTCTTGACTTGAGTTTGACAGTTGTCACCCTCCCTCTGTTCTTTCCCTGTAACTTTTGATAGTTTGGACAGTTCGCTGCCTCCATAGGATCCTGCCATGGCTGACAGCAGCATACTAACTTTAGGGACAGCTCGGAGTCTGTTGCTGGATTCTTCAGTCTGTGATTCGAGGATCGGCGATACCACCAAGGACCATGTGTTCCTGGGCATGGCATATGAAGATGGGGAAGGTCAGTTTTCAGGGGTTACCCTTTTTTCCTCCTCTCCCTCCTCTCCCTCCTCTCCCATCATTTCATCCCTCTTAACACAGTATATCTAAATACCCATGCGCATCAAATGTCAGCGTAGAATATATCCTCTTTAGTGTGTAATCTCATCCTTTCCCTATATTTGTTCAAGCCTGTTTGTTTTCAACCAAAAACACCATAATCAATACATTCATTGATTCAAAAAATGCATTAAACTTCGCATATCAGACTATAGATTCATAGTAAAAAATACGCAGGTAAAATATTCCAGTAGAAAACAGCGTATGTAATCATTTGTGTCTACTTAAAGGAGCAGTAGGTAAGTTTGAGAAACCAGCTTCAGTGCACAAAAATTCCAAAGTACACAACCGAAAAGAATCCGCCCCTTCCTTCAGACTTCCTACAGAGCACCTCCTCCAACACACATGAACGCGCACATGCCCTCAGTGAAGACTTACATGGCTCAATCAGATGTAAGAAAACAACACCTAAGATCATGATAATGAATGTAAAACAAATGTATAACAAAGTTGAAGCTGTCTCGGCTCGGGAGAGTGTGGCTGTCTCCTCTCTGCTCTGACTGCAGAGCTGCTGCGCGAGGCAACTGTGAGTCTGCGAGCCTGTGAGTACTATGGGAGGGCTGAGGGGCTCACGGCAGCTCGTTAACTGCAGAACAATACGTGAGTCTCCAAACACCAGAAAAGTCCCTAATAACACCATTACAAGTCGTTAGATTAGTGGTTAGTCGCTTTTGACAAAAATAAGTAGCCGGAGGGTTTGGAAAACCGCCGAATTTAACGACAAAGTCGCCAAGTTGGCAACACTGGAGCGGCTGCTGCTGGCGACTGAGCAGGAGACGGCAAACACGCCCAATGACGCCTAGGGCTGCAACAAACGACTAATTTGATAATCGATTAATCTATCGATTAATGAAACGATTAATCGACTATTCGGACTATTACTGTATGCCTTGCACAATTTCTCAAATGCTCTGATTTAGCCATCAACTTTAGATTTAGCTTGAGGTTGTTTTAAGCATGTGGAAACTAACAATGAAGACAATAAAGATGAATACTTGATTCAAAAATACATATATTATTAAATTAACTAAACAAATTGTGAACAGAATTAACATTGCTTTTTATTTAAATTAAATAAATAGTATTTCACATCAAAAGAAACAACAATGTTTTAACAAATCGTATTAAATAATGTGATAACAGAATTGTAAACAGAATAGCTGAAACTTTAACAAACTAAATAACTCAGTTCCCTCTAATCATTAACCCATGTTTGTATCATTGAGTTAACTCCGTGTGTTGCTGCTAGCATACATAATACCTGACGTGGAAACGTTACTCGTGGAGGGGGCTACAGAGCTACTAGAAAGACAGTCGAACCCGGTGCATTTCTCCGTCTGAATGTGGTGCACTTTTGCTAAATGTTTAGACAAATTGCTCGTGCCCTTACATGCTAAACTCTTATTGCACTTTAGGCAACGAGCATTGTCCACATCGAGACGGATAAAGTTTAACCACACCTCGGAGCGCGTTCTCTCCGCCATCTCCTCCGTGTGTGTGTGTTGCATGCATGTAGCAGCCGTGTGTGTGTAAACTGCCCCGCCCCCTTGCACACAGACGGAGGAGAGAGAGAGATCTCTAGTCTGGATTGGAAAGATCGAAAATACATCATCGACGCATTTTTTTGTCTTTTTGCATGTTAGAAACGAGTTGGCGACACTAAGACTGCGATATAATGTTTATGTAGCAATAATACATGACATATATTTTTTAAATGTCTCCAGTAGCGATAAAAAAGACCAATAACGTTGGAGTTTAACGGCGTGTAAAACACACGTGATGACGTCACCAACGAATCGACGACTGAATTAGTTGGCAACTAATTTGGTAATCGATTAAGTCGATTAGTTGTTGCACCCCTAATGACGCCACGCGCAATGACTGCACGAGTGTGTGTGTGTGTGTGTGTGTGCACGAGATTGAAGGCTGACAGACAGGTCGGCCAACCAATTATTTTAGCCGGCCCGGCTAAAATAATTGGTCGTCGTTTTTACAGTATTACGGCTTCCACAGATGACATTTTTTTATGGATTTTTTTTCAAAGCACTTAGAATATTCATTGCTATCAGGATATTAAGAGCATTCCATGGAATATAACAAAAAGTGTATCTCGAGCCGGTTTCTCAAACTTACCTACCCCTCCTTTAATGTTCCAGGACGTGGAGTTTTATATCATATGTAATGCATTCTTGACACAAGTATTATTACGACTGTTGGCTCTAACTCTTGTTATCCATTAGTCCGACTGGCTGTGCTGACATCATCCATGTAATATGAAATAAACGTTATTTAGGGTGCGCCAGTGGAGCACGAGCAGCGTTGGCAAATGCTGAACCTGACAGACAATCAGTGGTGGACTATAACTAAATACGTTTACTCAAGTACACTACATTTATTTCACAAATTTTGATTATTAATACAAAATCTATATGAACTAATATATCATGCATTGTTATATGTTAAGCTACACAGTAGTGGTCATTGAAATAAACCCCACTTTTACCAAGAGCAACCTTTAAAATGATGAACACATTATTGCATCAAGAATTATAATAAAACAATTGAAAATATATAATGCCATTCTGCTCAACTTGTACTTTTGGTACTTCTTCCAACTGAGCAACATGAACAAAGATTTGACGCAGTCCGTCGTTGTTGTTATGGTCGTGAGGGGTGTTCATGATGGCGTTACTGATAAAAAGCATAGTGTTTGTTCAACTTGGGCACCAACTGCAAACCAAACTAGCACCAGCAGGGAACTAAAACAGAACTAATTTCAGCGGAAAAGGGGTATTAGATGTATTTCTAAATTTGAGTTTACCCTTATTGATATTTCATGGTTTGGAGGAAATGTTAGAGAACCACCTTTCAGTTAAACACAACACTGCTGAACATAAACTATATTCAAAATGTAGAATCAACACCAATCACAAACAGTTCAAAGTGCAATTAAACCTTATAGAATATTAGGGCATATATAGGACTTTATATTAATCCTCCTCTCAATTTCTTCAGTAATGTTAAAGGTGTACTGGCTGTGCTGAAAAAAAAAAGTCCAAGAGACAATCTACCACTTTTCATCCCCCTTATTTGCCCTTGTTCACTATGTCTCTCCTCATTTCTCTCAGACATGCTGCCAAAAGTGGAGACGAGGGTTATTCTTGTGGGAGAAGCTGGCAGAAATGGAGCGCTGGTCAAAGCACTGCAGGTACATCATTCCTATATTATTCCTGAAGGTCTGCTATTAGGTTGGCGGCCTTCACAATTTCAGCTTGTCAACATCACTGCTGTTCTTTGTTCGATAAGTCGGACATGGACACTCTTTTTTTTGTAAAGGACAATCTGGATGCTTTAAACTTCCATAGAGGGAGAACCTTTTTCCATTGTTTGTTACATTTCTTCAGTGTTTCCACCCGCGGGTGTCGGGGTTGGAGAAACGCATCCTAAGCAGCAAAAAGAGTTATACAAAAATGCTCAATGGACGTTGGTATAGACTTATGAGTTTAAAAAAGAATTCCTTGTGCAGCTCGTTGATTATTCCTCTGTTTTTTTTGACAAAGGAATCTTTCAGCATCTGCTTTCAGCCACAGATATGAAACATTGTGTTATTCTTAAATCTACAATGTGAAAACCTTTGTTTTGGATTTTTGATCGGACATAATGCAACACTTTATTGCATAACTTCTGTTTTATTTTTTAAATGTTGATGATTTTTCTCTTTTTTTTACTATCTTGTAGACCAAACTATTCATTGTAAAACATCTTTTGTAGATTTCATTGATAGTGAAATTCAATCAATTGCAGCCCCAAAACCAACTCGATTAGAACATTTACCTTATTTTGTTGAAAGTAACCATTCTTATTGCCCTTTTTAATAATTCTTATGAACAATATAGCCAGTGACTAATGGACTTTTTGTTTCTGAAAGTTGCCTTTTGCTGCCACAAGAAATCCACAATAGGCCCCTAAATATGTAGTTGCACATTACGGATGGCACTTTTCCAGACCCACATGAAGTTTAATGTCTCGGAGAAAGGAAGGATCTTTTCCCAAGTGATACATCTGGTTTAATACTTTTACCTAGTCATATATACGTATGTGTTTCTTGCTGCTGCATGCTGAGAGGCATCTAACTGTGCCTCAGTTAGTAGTTACCCTTTTTTTTTTTGTATTCTCAATTTTGTACTTGTTTAGCCTACAAAAGAAAGATCTTTATTTTTTAGTTTATGTAAGGGAGAAGTGCACACACGTTCTTACAGTCTGTCGCTGTGCCTCACACACACCTGCCTGTCTGTGGAGATAAGGCATGGTAATACAGGTGCCTGGGTGTAATATTTGACAGCCTGCAGAGCCTCTACACCCTACAGTATTAAAGTGTAGCTTTTGCATTCAAATGAATGACTTGTGATTTCCGTTAACAGCTGCTAGCTGTTTCTGGTTTGTTTACATCCCAGTCATTCTCCGCTCCCTGACTGCCATATCAGCCCAACAAAGATTATAAGCTCGCTACACAGCTCAGTACACAACCCCACCAAGCTAGCAGGGCCTTACATCAACTGTCTATGAGAAAAGAGAGAAGGTTATTTCTTCTGTCTGTGAGAAAAGAGAGAAGGTTATTTCTTAAAATCTTAAGAATCAGACGAATAAGGCAATTCATTGATATAATCAGGGGTGCACATAACTTTCTCAGTGAGGTACTCAGATGAGTGGAGTCAGTGTCTGGCACTCCAACTTCTGGCTCCACTCAAAGTTATATGAAGAAACCCTCTGCATCGCGAACGTCAGCGCGGGGGGGGGGGGGGGGGGTGCTAGTGGAGTGCTCCGTGACCACAGAGCGTGACCGTTGTGATCAGCTGTTTCAGCGCAGTTCTCCAGTGAAGGGGGGGGGAGTCTCCCTCCGCAGCCGGTTGGCGTAGTTTTGGCACAATTCCGTTGTACAGACCGACGTTAACAGCAGCCCTGTCTGTGCACACGGAAACCTTAACGGGTAGGGCACTAGTGTGCCGGGGGGAATTCCAACTCGGCAGTTGAGCTTGGTATGTGAGGATCCCTCGTGGGACCTCCTCTTGGTTCTGGCTGGGCCTCCCGGGTGCATGTCCTCTGTGGCAGTCTGACAGATCACTGCGCTTTCCGGATTTTGCTGCAGGGCAAAAGGAACATTACATTTTTAAATGAAGAATTTGAGTAAATGAATTTGTTGCTAATATCGCAAAGGCTTCTTCGCTTCTGATGTCCCTTTCTATTCTTGGTATCTACAATCTCGCAGCAGGTCTTTCTTGAATCTAGGCATTGGGATATATATATTTTTTTAATCCTCTGGAGCAGAGCAGCATCAGTGTTTCTTAGGGTCAAAAACACTACACTCACATCTTAAAATGAAAGAATTTAGTTTATTTAATGAAAGAGCACATGTTCAATGTGAAAAGTGACAGTAGATATAGATTAGTTGCAATTTGGTGCTATATAAATATATATAAAAAAAAAGAATTATATAAAAAAATATATATATATATATTTTTTTACCACCTTGAATTTCAGGGAGGGTGCGGGGCTCCATTGGCGGGGTGCAGCGCCCCTCCAAGACAATGGTAGGGGAAACACTGAGATGCAGTTGAAAGCAAACCTCTTACCTGCTGCGTTATATTCTAGAAAAAGTACATTTGTATTGATGATCAACCTCCCAGTGTTGAAATGTTTCCTTGAAACAAACCAAAAGTATACCTGGTCAGGCTGTTGAAACATACAGCATACAACATCCTGTCAAAATGGGGACACTTCCCATGGGGAAAGGTACATGTCTATCACTGCGTGTTTGTGTCTGCCCCAGTAAGCCGTCTTTGAGTAGCGCCATGTGAAGGTGATTTGAAGGCGTGGTGGAGACTTAAGTGCTGCGAGAATGACTTCTCCCCAGGTCTCCCGAGGCTGTCACTTCTGAAGGCTCACAGCTTAAATCATCTATTTCTCCCTGCTAATCAGCCACACGGCCACAACCAAAGACATCCGCCGACAGCTCCATCAGAGCTCTCTCGATTGCCTGCCTGACCGCCCGCTGCCATCACTCATGCAAGCCACAGAAAAAGAGAAGCCCCCCTACCATTCCTTTGCGCCTGTCCTCGTTTTTTCCTCCCCTTCCTCCTCGGGGCTTTGAACTTTTATATACATTTTTAAGAGAAATTCCATCTCCTCCCCAGCCCACCCCCTGTGAGGCTTGATACTCGTTTGAAGTCACTGTCTTAGGACTTTGCAAGGACACGGACCCCACCCTATCTCTTCCACACCGCCTCCTTTCTGAATCCTAAAACCTGGCCATCCTAGCTTTTGTCCGCAAGTCCTGGTTAATTTATATGAATTTGTCCGTGGCTTTCTCTTTTTGTCATTCTCTTTCTCAACCTTCTGTCCTTTCCCTCCTTTCAAATACCAGTGTTTGACATCCACTTCCTGCTGGTTGGTTTTCACAGGCCATCAGAGTAATGGAGGTACCGGTGGTAAAGATAAGAGAAGGGGAGGCAGGAGCCAAGGAGAAAACCATGATAAAATCTCTAGTCAATATGGTACAGTACGCTGTCTGCCTCTCCGTGTTACGGTCTGACACTTTGATGGGGACTGGGATGTGCTGCATGACTCTTAATTCACACTGGGTACTCACTCAATCACCGTGCATGTCCAAATCACTGATATGGAATTAATTGGTGGGTGGATATTCAAATATATGTGATGTAATACTTGTTAATGGAGATTTACACTCAAATGTCAAAGAGAGTTCCTTGGCTTAAGAGTAATATTGAAGTCATTTAAGATCATTTCTTCATTGCATTTGAAAATGGGCAGTTTCCATCTGTTAAAAGTTGCAAGAAAACCCATTTGATGCAAATTTAATTAGAAAGGTAATTAACAATGTAACTAAAGCTTTGGATTTTTGAGTGTCCTCTCCTGTTATAATGTGAATTATGTGTGAATTAGCTTCCTCTCTGAGACTGAGTTAAGAAGATTGATAACAATCTCAACTTTACATACCTAAAGTCAGGATGTGGTTACAATTTGTTCCTCTGGCCTTCATCAAGTCTGCAGCTACAGTGTGGTTTGCCAGATACATTTCTGTGTATGAACACATAAAACACACAAAATAAGACATGTTCACTAGCTAGCTGTAGAAGCATTCGTAGGTGTCTTTTTTTAACATTGGACAGAACAAAGCCATCTGTTTTAACTTGATTCAGATTTTAAGCTAAGCAAGGGTAACATTGGTATCAATCTTCTCATATCACTTTTAGAAATGAAGCCATAAGATGTTTGTACCATAATGCTTAACTATTCTCACAGTTCTCTAAAGGTATGTGGATCGTAACATTGTAATAACCAATGTAATTCTAACTGTGTGTATGTGTGTCACTTCACTTTCTTCTGTGTCACCTACTGGATGTCATTTGTCTTTTATGCAGGTTTACAGGTATTCACTCCGGCACTTGATTCAAACAGTTCTATTCTGTTTGAAATTAGCGCAATCTCTCCTTTTACAGTGCAGCGTTGATTGTTTTTCTGCAGCACTGAGAATGCTTTGTGTACGGCACAGAGAGAATAGTATGTGCGTGTTTCTTTATGTGTAGGAGTGAATGACCCAGAAGAAGAGTATTTACTACACATATTTTTCTTGATAGTTTCCAGATGTCTGTAATGCTATTGACAGATTATCTGACCTTAGTACATTGTCAGGAAGGACACATATTTAACAGAAAACAAGGAAAATCTTAATTAAAAAAAACAGCTTACTGACCATTTGCTTCTTGTGATGCAACATATATAATGGCCTGCACTTCAGTAAAGAACTAGGTTGAATTCAACAGTCTAGAAAAGGTTGTGCAATTTAAGTCTTGGTGTTTAATGATAGTTTAATTCCAGTATAATCAATTAGTTTCCTCTCTCTAACGTTTACCAATACCAGGAAAAATGCTTATAATATAAACTAATCAATTACAACCAGCCTCACTAACAAGGCTAACCAACCCTTGATTCACTGCTAATTTGCTGAATAATCGCACACTTCTGTATGTTGCATTACCTTTAGTTGTCCATCGTGAACTGTTCCGGTACTAAATCCTGTGATTCTTCCTATTCAGGACATCAACACCCCTTGCATTATGACAGACAGCATCCAGGAGTTTGCAGATGGAGAGAACACTGATTTTGAGACGGTGTTTGTCCTCACAGACTTTGATTCTCCTGACTACAGCTACCTCTACAAACGGGACAACCGCATCGTCGGGCCTCCTGTCGTGCTGCGCTGCGCTGCAAAGGGGGAAGTATGTAACTGATTCACCACATATTTATTAGAATCTCTGGGGCATGAAATGTTTCACAGACATGTATTCTGGAAGAAATGAATTTCAGCAGAATATCTCAAAGTGGCATTTCCCCCCAAAAGCTATGCCTCTTAAACCTTTTCAACCTGAAATTAATAATATACTGAAATGTACTTGAGTGGAGGAACCACCAGATGCAGGCCTTAAGGCCCGGACACACCAAGCTGACAACAAAGAACTGACACAGACGGACCCCGACTGTTGCGTCGCCTCGCGTCTCTGCGTTTGGCCATGTGTCGCACTGGAACACACCACAAAGACTTCAGCCGACGGCCAAGTAGCACGTACGCACTGCGCATGCGTGAGTGGCAATAACTCTCCTTACCAGCAGGCGGCGGTAGTGTGTATTCGTCATTCAAAAGAGACAACAACCGGAAGACTAACCGAGAGAAGAAGAACAGACTGCGTGATATAAACAAACAACAAATAGCGTGTGCGTTCCATTTTCACTCAACAGCGAGAAGCTCACGGGGCTTTGCCGAACCTGTGTCGAGAGCTGGAGTTAAATGAAATCTCAGATCTGCCTTCTTAATTGTTTGTTTGGGTCCCTCACTTCCGTTTCGCTTCTCATGCACTGATTCGCTAGCTGAACAGCCAATCAGAGTGATTTATTTTGCCGACTGCCCGCCAGGTTTTCGGCCGAAAATGCGTCGGCCCGGCTGAAAAGACCCGACAGTGCGGGACACACCAATCAGAGTAGGGTGTGTCGACGCTCATCGTCGGCCTGACGCCCACCGACGCCGATAATCGACCTGGTGTGTCCATGCCTTTAGAAATACGTGTAGGTGAGGTGATGATGTATTTGTTTAAAGGACCAGGCCGTGATTATAACAAAGGCTCCCTCAGCTAAGAGCTGAGACAATTGGATTGTTCATTTTGGATTTTGGAATATTGAAGAAAATAATGTCTTTTGCATGCAGAAGTTTTTTATACTTAAACTTGTTGTTCAACAGGATAATCTCTACATACAAGCATAAAGGCTATCGGAAGAAGTAAATAGCTATGCTATAAAGGGGTTACATCATCGTGACATGACTTCAAGTCACCACCACTAAGCTAAAGGCGGCTAACGCTGTGCATGGTTAGGTTTAGTCACTTGTAAGCAACCTCTGACTTTAAGACACATAATATCTTTACATTCACAGTGGCATATTTTATGTAATAGAATAAAATATATATTTAAAAAAAATGGGTGTTTGCATTTACCACATACCTTATTTTGCTAATTTAACCTTAAACACATACACATTACTAAATTGCTAACTCATTACATGGTTGAAGAATCATTCCTGCATCACTCAATAGCTGAAGGACTGACTACCTCAACCTTAAGCTATTGTTTGCACTGCTAGGATAATCAGAACCCATTCAATGTTATGTTATTTATCATGATAAACACACACACACACACTAGGGATCGACCGATATGGCTTTTTCAAGGCAGATACCGATTATTAGTAATCAAGGAGATACCGATATTTGGAACCGATATACATTTGCAGTAAAATCAGAAAACCTTGGTGTCAAAATGTAGAATAACACAAACTCCAACACAACTTCTTTGAAATGCATTTAAGCATATATTATGTTTAATGAACTTTTAAACATCTTACAACTGGTTTCCTCTCTGCCCTTTTCTTTAGTGCAGCCATCTGCATGCAATGAGTTAGAGAGAGACAGAGAGTTAAAAGTGGGGCTGCAGGCTGACATGCTTAACTACCAATAATGCTTAATTTATTATATCAAAACAATGCCTGTCTATCTAGCATAAAATCCCAATAAGCTGCTAGCAACTGCAAAACACTAGTGCTAGCTAATGTTTTGCAAAATATTAAAAGTGAGGCTATTACAGTAGACCTAACGTTAGTCTAGTAGCCTCACTTCTAATATTTTGCTAAACATTTGCTAGATACATGTTGGCTAGCTAATGAGCTTCACATATCAACCTGAAAAACTGCGAGGCTCCACTCGCAGCCCCCCCCCCCCCCCCCGCCCCTCTGCATCACAGTTACTCCGCTGCGAGACGCTGCATGCACCCCCAACTCTGACTGACTTCCCGCGTCCCTGTGTAACTGATAGAATTGGATCATAAGATCGTGGTGTTTTTGCAACTTCAGCATAGGGGATTGGGATGTTTATTGAATTTCGGTTTAACACATGTATTAAACTGCTGCTTGCTTCAGTCTGTGTCTGCTTTCTTCGCACCTGCCTGTAATCTGAGAAGGTCCCGCCTCTCTGGCTGGCTCCGCCCGGAAAATCTTCAGTGTTGATTGACACTTCAGTAATAGCCTATCAGATAGCGCTGTGGGCGGGACATTGCTCGTCTACACAGAGTGTTGACTGCAGCCAGAGAAACGGCCGCATCAGAGCCAAAGTTTTATCGGCAATTTGATTTAAAAAAAGGCCGATAATCGGTCAAATGCGGAATATCGGCCAGGCCGATTATCGGTCGACCCCTAACACACACACTCACTAACTACTAACTATTCTCTCCCTCCACCAACCTCACTGTCACTCATTACTCTACTGTGGGCAGAACTGGTTTTCAAGTCGTGGTGTCAGATCAGCAGCTAAATAAAAGCATATTTATGAAACCGCCAGCACACACATACACACACTTATCTCCCTCTTTAACTGCACCTGTGTGTGTTCAACACAACCTGCACACTGAGGTATAACTTTAGTTAAATAAACATCTTGTAAAAATCACAAAAGATGCCTTTGCCCTGTGGAAACCCTGTACTTAAACAAACGTTGATGCATCAGTTTGTGATTCCTTTTTTTCCTCTGGCAGCCGTTCTGTTTTAAACAGAACCTATAGTGCTATTTGGGTTTTTTATTTTTTTCACCCCTTTTTTATTTTCTGCCCCGCAGCCTCTACAGTTTTCATGTCGTCCTCTCTACTCCGCCACCATGCTGAACCTGTCGCTGTGTTTCACTGGCTTCAGGAACAAGGAGGAACTTGTGAGTATACTAATTTCAAATGATGCAACTCTTTTTGTTGAGGGATGAAAATGGGGTACTTTCTTAATGAACATTCTGCGTGGAAAGATCAGTATTGTGTCATATGCAGCAAAATCCCAAAGAAACCACTGAGGCCATGCAGCTGAGTGTCTGGGTGTCAACAAGACATTTTGAGGGTGTGCAGCCTCTTCCCATTTCTAGGCCGTCAAATAAAGCAGCCCTTTGGGGTCTGCGGATGGAAATGAGCTCAAAGCTAATATCCGGCATATTTACACGTGAAGCATTATTTTTCTTAAGTGTTCATTAATGTGCATTGTCCCTGTTCAAATAAACGATGAAATGAAAATAAATGTATACACAGGCACAATTCACCCTTTAGCTTTTCTATGATACAAAACAGTGGGGAACAGTTGTCCTACATTGCTGTGTTTTTATGTGCTTTACTGTTTCCACTGTCCTTCTCGTCACTACTGTGTGAAATGATTGGTTTGTCAGTTTGAGATATGGAAGAACAGTGACAGGAACAGGAGTGAAACAACTCCAAAACAGATATCCTTTTAGAGTTTGTGAACAGCTAACTGCTAACTAGCACAGCGATACATGACTCAGGTCAGAGGCCTGTACTACAAAGCAGGACTTTCTCTTAGCCGGCTAACTTCAGGGAAAACTCCGGCTTTCCGGTCCTACGACGCTGGTTCTCTTTTTAGCGGGCTAGATCTCCATGGTAACTTATGCTGAGCGGCTAACCTGGGGCCTATACTACTAATCAAGATTTTCGTTTAGCAAGCTAACTTCTGGGATTTCCTGTCCTACGAAGCTGGTTCACTTTTTAGCGGGCTAGATAACTTATTCTGAACGGCTAGCCTGCGCTGGAGCAGGATAGGTTCCAGGATAAGAGATCAACTGTGCGGAGTTCTTCTTCTTCTTTGCTTTAATGGCGAATCGCTTCCACTTGGAGCATATCGCCAATATACTGTTGATTTATTTAATGTATAAACTGCCCATATTGTTCATGTAGAACAGTGCAAGCCTGCTCATTGATTTTATATTTCATTGAATGTAACCGTTTCAATGAGGATAAATCTATTACAGGTTGCAGAGTTTAAAGCGATCAAGTCATATTACAGGATAAAGGAAATACAGTTTCAACTGTTGCAGCAGTTCAAATCACCGACTGTGAACGTGAACATTAATAGAATATCACCTCTTATTATAACATTAGCGTTGAGAAAGCTTACTTAAATATCTGCCACAACATAAGTAACCGGATCAAAGTAACATTACGTACAGTCCGCGGCACTGTGAGTGCAGACGTCAATGTGTCCCATTATCATTCATATCCCATCATAATGTATCATATATTTCCTTATCTGAGTCAGCTTATTGAGCCGTATCTGGCCGTGCAACGCTGCAGTGTCACATACTGTATGCAGAAGTATTATTTTAAGCAACACATTAAGTTGACGAAACACTCGAGTCAAATGTAATTAAAGTCAGATCGTGTCTTAGACGGGGAATATCATAAACCTGTTAATGTACGCATTCAAACACTTTTTCTTTTACCAGCTGTATTCACCTTGCAGGTGCAACTATGTGGCTTTTTTCCTGGATAAAGTGTTTAAGTCATGGATGTTTAAAGTTTAACGTCTTCATATTTGTCTAATTATATAGTTGACTTTTCATTCAGGAAGTATGACGCTGCGCTGTCAGTACGCTTCTCCATGTTTGTGATTGGTCGAATGCTCCAAATACCACCCCTTTCATGTGAACGCGCACCTAACTAGATAGGACACGGCTGGCTTGAGCGATCCACTTGATAACCCGTGTCGTAGTACCGTTTAGCGAGAGCGCGTATGTTTTGGATTAGGCCAACCGGCTAACTCAAACAATCCAGGTTATGTTGAACCGGCTTCGTAGTACAGGGCTCAGGTGGGGGATCCCGGGTCGGACACCAACGAGAGCTAAGATTGATATAAGGTTATTGCAGATAAAATGGAATCCTTGTATACAATTAGTTGCTCTTGTTTCATTTGTACCTAAAATACAATGCAACTCAATATTCTAAACTAAGCACAAAAAGTACGGAAATGTGTGTTTGGCAGATTATTTCTTTGTTGTAACAATACTCCTTGGCAATACATCTTATACCATTGGGGGGAGGGGCTTTTTATTTCCCTTTTTTAAATGGTGCCACATTTGTGAGGAACATGCATGTGGGATGAGCAGCAGAGCTGAGTATGTGGGTTGCGCCCATGAAACATTTGCCAAATCTTCTCTGCCAATGCCAAACAGCTTTTTTTTGCTGTCGACTCTTGTTTGGTGAATTGGATGATTGAAGTCTGATAAAACAAGACATATTGGCAATTTACCAATTCATTAATTTAACGAACAGCAGCCTCAGTAGCGTGGGGAAGAACCATATAAGCCACAACAGCCTCTCCTCCTCATGCTGGTCACACACTGCTGTGGGATGACATCCCACTCTTCAAACAGCATTTGACGCATTCAGCCAGCGTGGTCGTGTTGGTCACTCTGGCCCTGCTAAAGATGAAAAGTTATAGAAAAAGCCACCAGCAAAGCCAAATGTTTGGTGAATATTGTTTCCCTCCTAGTGCTGAGATCATGTTCGTTTTCTGTCCTGCAGAAGAACTTGGTGAATCTGGTTCATCACATGGGGGGGACCATCCGGAAAGACTTCAGCACCACCAGCACCAAGGTTACTCATCTCATCGCCTACTCCACACATGGACAGACATTCAGGGTGTGTACATTTTTCTTTAATTTCTGTAGTCTAACTTTCTTTTAAATCAGTGGGTATCTCACTTCAATACAACTGCACTTGTTCAAGCACAACGAGACAAAATGTAGTAACAAGTTCCCAGTTTTATCCAATGGAGCCTCTAACTTTGTTTGGTATTGCACCTGAATTGAAAGTGGTTTGTCCCGGTCAGATTTGTTTTAGACACACGGATCAGAAGTAATGCAAACAGACTAGGGAAATTGTTGTATTGAGTGTGTGACAGAGGAACGAGGAGAGCTTATACTGACACAATTGTACGTTGATATATTTCATGCCCCCCTTTTTTTCTGTCATCATCTCCTGGTTGCACATTTACTCATCTGCGTCTTCACTCTGTCTTGTTCCCTCCTCTCTCAGCTGGCAGTGTGCATGGGGACGCCGATTCTCACTCCATCATGGATTCATAAAGCCTGGGAGAGAAGAGAAGACGTGTAAGTGAAGAAAAGGAAGGAAGGCTATCGGAGCTGCTCTCCTTTACAACAATATCTACATAATGCAGGGGAAAATTGAAAGTGAATGAGAAAAGTTATTTGGTTAGCTTCTCATTTGTGTATCCTGTGGTAAAGGCATGCCAAAGTGAAACATATCTATTGTTTACTTTATGTTCTCTGCAAGCCAGTATTTGAGCACAGGGAAATATTAGATCCCCAGTTTTCTTTTTGTGGTTTATTTTCTCCTTTTTTTGTTTTACATATGAAAAAGTCAACTGCTGATGCACAACACTTTGTAAACCATACAAATTAGGTGTGCTGAATGATGAAGCCAAGTCCCACATACATTTGAGGAAAGGGGGTTGAATATTATGAATGATAATTGATATTTATTAGCACAGCTAACCAGAGTTTCCGTTAGAATTTGTTTTGCCGGTCAACATGTCCGTTAAAGTTCTTTAATCTTCTGGACAAAATGAGAAAAGTGCCGATCAAAGGTGTTCTTTGTTATTTATTGAACTTTAAAACAAATTGATAATGACTCTATATTTAACAAACTACTTATAGTAGATTAACTACATTATTCAAAAGTGTAAAGCAACTTATAATAACTAGGGAATAATAAACGGAGCGCTCTCTCTCTCCTGACAGCCCGCCAGTATCATGCAGCTCGCGGATCCAGTAATGAGTGACCCGACAGTGAAAATAAACATATCTATAACTAGTTTAGGTAGTTTGAGAGGTTTTTAAAATAGCTAAGTGTAATTTTCTAACCTGAAGTGTGTGTTTTGCTCCGCTCACAGCTGCAGATGATCCGCTAGAGCTGCGTGTCTCCGTCAGCAGCAGCTGATCCTGATCTCTCTCTCTCCCGTCAGATTAGACTTCACTCGCGTTTATGTCCATATCATAACTGCTTATCAAGACACCTAAACAATAAGCGTCGCTATGCAACCGGGTGAGGCCGCAAAGTATAGCGCAGCATTATGAATTTGTTTACATGCCCACCGGAATCCCGAGGCCTTACCAACAGATCAACGCACAATCAACCCATACAGGATCTCTTTCTCCACATTAAGTGTTAGGCATTCAAATGGACTATTCTTGCCTGTCACATACTATTCTTCTCTGTTACATAAGTGGTGCAACTGATGCTGTGTTGTGCTAAGGGGAAATGATTTTGACCGAAGAGATTTAGATTTGCTGGTCTTCAGCATATTTTACCGGTCAAAGTCCGGTAGTTAACGGAAACTCTACAGCTAACAACCCCTAAACACTTTAATGGCATGTGTTGTGCTGTGTGCATATACTCTTGCTCATGCCCAAAAATCGGACTGTTGGAGGAAAAAAGATTTTAAGCAGTAGTTGATCGTGGTACTATTAAATAAACGTATATATTAATTCAAGCTTACAGTTTAAAGAGCTTCATTATTGGTGTTAAAAATCAATCTTAAATCCAGAAAAAGCAGTGCTCTTGGGAATCTGAGAGGCGCCAACAGTCATTCTGCTGTCTCATCATGTATGTGTATGTAAGCCTTTCAGGAGCTTTAGGGGGTGAACAAATCCTGATGTATTCAACGATGTAGAATCAATTATCAGTGATGCAAATTAGTCGCTTTTCGGCGCCTCCCGCTTTTTTAACGCTGATTTGGGTGACTTGTGTAATTCGTGGAGAACCGAATAGTTTTCGTTTTGCGAGGGGGGGGGGTCCGTCCGTCCGTCCGACTGACGGACAACTTTTCACTTCAAAAAAGAAGAAGAAATCTAGATCGCAAAATAATTAAACAGGCGAGTGCCTGTTTTTCCTGGCCAAGGACAGGTTCATTGAACACAACACGAGCGTAACGTGTCTTCACGTGGTTATGTCTTGTCTGAATTCTGAAAGGAGTGACGGAGAGCACCGGAACGCCGCTCCAGCTCTTCAAATATTGCAGTACCCATAAGGAGCCGTACACATGCCGCAGTGTTTGCGAGGCTGTGTCTTTAGTTGTAAGCACAGTGGTGATCTGTTGTTATTAGCATCTGGTTAGCTAGCTATGCTAACGAATTTAAAGAGCTTTTCTACAAGCAGGTGGAAGAGAGCTCTCTCCTGAGAGGCTCAAATAACCTCAGCTCAGTGAGGTTAAGGCACATCTTGATATGATCATTATAGTTATTAATGAGACATTAGAGACTAAATTAAAAACAGGTATAAAATACTATATGACAGTAACAAAAAAGTTGTTAAAATTAACAAGAATAGAGTTTGAAAGGGGAGTGATTTGTAAAATATCCCAAAAGAAAAATCTGCTTAAAAATCTTTTTCATATGGGTGTTGAAAGATGTATCCATAGATCTCCTCATGTTGCTCTCAAAGTGCACCAGATTGATGCTTTTAACTTAAAAAATCTTCCCGAGGGAGCATGCCCCCGGACCCCCTAGAGGAGGTTAAGTCCCCCCCCCCACTTAAATCATGTTCACATGGATAGGATACTAAATACATTTGCACACATCTTGTGTCCATATCTTTCTGTTTTGGTGGTCATGTCACAACCGTGCACATGCATCCATGCGCGAGTCATGGTAAAATATCTGGATTGAGAGGTTGCTCTTTCTTTGCACAGCATGAAAGAAAGGCCAAATGAATGGGCTGTGATTTTAGTATTTTTAAGCAGAGGTCAATAATTTGTACGGCCCTCGGAGGATGTTGTAAAAATTTAAAGGAAAAAGGTTCCCCACCCCTGCTGTAAATAATAATAAAAACCCTTGATTTCTAACTTAACATCTCTGTCTCCTATTGATCTGAGTATATTATAAAGAATAGCCGTTAATTGAAGCATTATAGCACAGGCCTTTGTCAGACGGTATATTACGCTGTTTTCTTTCTGCTTCGAATAGTTCTCTCTTTTTTAACCATACCTGTGTTTGCATCCCTGAATTATGTTTAATGTACCTAATCTAAAACCACATTTTCAGAAATGATGACATGCTATTAATCGTAACCTTGTCTTTCTCCCTTCATGTGTTCAGGCTCTTCCATGCAGGAGAAGAGGAGTTTCGAACAGAGTTCAAAGTGCCTCCCTTCCAGGACTGCATCCTCAGTTTCCTGGGTTTCTTAGATGAAGATAAG
>CALSBZ010045251.1:0-33909 GCA_943591055.1 Gobionotothen gibberifrons | reverse complement strand
CACAGAACTCACACAGAACTCTCACAGAACTCTCACAGAACTCACACAGGTATCACACAGAACTCTCACAGAACTCACACAGGACTCACACAGAACTCTCACAGAACTCTCACAGAACTCACACAGGATCCCCACAAAGCATTGTGGGGATTTTAAGGATGCGAAGTCTACCCATGTGCAGCCTCGAAATTACCCCCAAACCAAGGACGCGGCCTCGGTGGAATTCCAAGTATGCTGGAGATTGGAACAGTCCTGCTGCGCCACTTGATGACGTAGCATCCTTGAAATATTGGCTTGAAAGCCAGTTTCCTCGAGATTGAGAAACGGCCCGAAACAGGCGACTTGTACACAACATGTATTGACGCAGGAAGCAAGCTAGTATTAATGTTCCACTGGTGGACATTTATTCAAGTTTTTGCTGATGTTAAAAAGTGATGTAATCGACTTCCTGTCGCTTCTTCAGACACGTGTTCTGGTGGTTTTAGATTTTCCTTCTAATCAAAATGTATAATCAGAACAACATCATTATCGTGTATTGTTTTAACGTGAATGAAAAACAAACCAAATTGTCCTTCCTGGATCCCCCCCCCCCCCCCCCTTCGAGACTGTGATTAGTGTCCCAGGCAGAGCCGCCGCCCGGAGGGAGCGAACACTGGAAGGATTCAAAGTCTAATTTGGGCGACTTGATGCACAGGGTCCCTGACGACTGTAATACACTGCAGCTGAGCCTCGCTGCAGAGCTCCGTTTACTCTCTCTCTCTCTCACACACTTCGTTTTGGGCTCCTTCTCAGGAAGCATCGATTTGGTGATTTACAGGTCAACATGTAGGTTGAAACTGGAAGGTTTGTGGATTTCTTGGCAGACGCGTAGCTACAGCTGAGGACTCTGAGGTCACGTCTGCTTGGAGTTTCTTTAATTTAGAGTGGGGAGGATTTAAAAAAAGCCAGATCCGATATTAATATGTTGGATTTTCACAGGCCATTAAATACAGTTTTAAGTATTCATCCCCAGAATAGCAGTTCTAAGAAGGCTTTGCAATATCATTTCTTGCATCTGACTTTTTGACTATAGTCCAAATTTCGCGATTCTTATTTAGGAACTTTATATCGGATGCCACTGGAGTCAGATTTCCCTTTTGGAAAACCCCAACCTCAAATCCAAGATGCTGTTTTGGACGTAAACAGAAATGAAAGCTATAGTCGTACTGTCTTTAGCACTTCTGTCTAATTGTGTCCACATCTGTTAGACACACTGTGATGACATGCTACAGATGTTATCAGTGCTACAACCTGCATAATGCCATGTTATTTATTGGAATTGCCTACAATATAATACGTTTCTGGGGAACTCCTGACCACAGCGCTGCGTCTATGTTAACCAAACTTATGATTATGATTCAAAGCAAACCAACTTTTAACTCTAAAAACCTTTTATGCATGCGTGATGACATAGCAGTGGCATCAGCTTCAAATGGCGCATTTCATTAACAACTAATACATTTATGTAACTGAGACATCTGTAAAACCACTGCTTAGAGATACTTCAGTAACCTTTTTAAGATCTTGCAGGAAACTGTATTGGGAGAAAATAGTCTGCGTTCCCTGAGAACTATAAGGCTGTTTAATGTGCTGTAAGTGTTTCCGATTGATCCATCATCAGCCTCAGGCGTCTACAACTTATCCAACATGTATTGACACAGGAAGCAAGCAGCAGCAACACGTATTAATGTACCAGTGGTGGACATTTATCCACATTTCTGCTGATGTTAAAAAGTTATGTAATCGCCTTCCTGACGCTTCTTCAGACACGTGTTCTGGTGGTTTCAGACTTCCTGTCCGCCTGCAACATCTAATCAAAATGTACAATCATGCAAGAGCAACTTAGTTATCGTGTGTTACATCACCGTGTATGAAAAACAAACCAAATTGCCATATCTTGATCCATTTCTAGCCCAACTTTAAATCTTCACTGTTCTTCCCTTGCAGTGGAAACACAAACAAAAACGTTTTTTTATTTTGTTTTATAACATTAAAATCATGACAGATTCTAAGCTCCATGACAACTGAGCAGATCCTTCCTCTAATGAAGATTGTTGAAGAAGTTAAACAACAGCTCATTAAAAGTGTAGAGATGTTTTGATTAACCGTCCAGTTATAACCCTCGATGCCATGTTGACCTGCGAGTATCCAAATCCCTGCTCTCTGGGTCATTGTGTGCGTCAGCTTCTTGTTGGGAAACAGAAAATCTCATATTTTCTCTGCATAAAGTCCCGAGAACGATCACAGAACGACCTCCACCTCAAAACTCATTGCAAGTCCGCCCAGCTGAGGACAGCGTCAGCAAAAATATAAAATCGGCCTGTTTTAAATTCAGCCCGGTGTGTGCGTTAACACAGGGGGTCAGAGGTCAGATTTCCTCCGAGACGACACAGCTCCAGAGGTCTGAAGGAATCCCACCGCACGATGTATGTAAAGCAGAACACGACCTTCTGTGATATTCCTCCTGCTCTGGAAGCTAGAAGATAAGATGTGTGCCTCTGGGAGAGTTAGACATATCGGTGAACCCTGACACCGAATCACATGCACGTGACATGATGTTCATATATCTCAGCCTGTGATTGTGCGTTCATCCGGCATCTTTACCTCTGCTGTACAGTATATCACGAACATAAGTTACAGCTGTCCCATCATTTCAGGTGGTGCATTCTTTGTATTCTAATCATCACATTCTCCTCCTCTTGTTGTTGTTTCTTTTCTTGATGCAGTGGTTTGTGTGTTGCCAATATTTTTCTGCTGCTGCAGGCTGTGCTCTCGGTTATTTTCTGATCCACAAACACTCCTTTGTCTTCAGCCAGAAGCCCCTGGAAGGAAACCAACAGATGTATTATACAGGATATTATAGACAATAAGCCGTTATATAGGCTACCGTGAATCATCTGGGGCTCACAGGGAGAGGGCTGGAGATGCTTTCGCTGTGAATAAGTAACACTATGAAGAAGAGTGGGCGGCAAAATATAGTTTTAATGAGCATTTACACATTATTTCATTTTTTTTTTTTACTTTAAACCAATAGTTGGACGTATCTTATTTGCTGTCTTGCAAGATGATATGTGTGATGACTGATCTCATATCTTACAGTGAATTTGAAGCTACAGCCAGAAGCCGGTTAGCTTATCGTAGCTTAGCTTAGCACAACAATTGGAAACCAGTGTAAACATCAAACTTGGCTCCGTCCAAAGTTAACTAAATCCTCTTAAAAGCTTACAAATGAACATGTTCTATCTCATTTGTTTATGCATGTGAAAAATGAGGTGTGAACACTTGGTTTTGTGCCGAGTGTTCGCGGCTCAGAGCTGTTGAAGCTGAGATTCTAAGAAAGTCTACCCTCTGTCGCACTGGTTCTGATCCTTTGGGGTTTTTATTAACTAAAACAGCGATAACTTTGTGAACCAAGTTGTTGTTTTAGTCATTGAAATTGTTAACAAATTAGAATTGGATTTTGAATGGGTTTATTTCCTGATAAAATAGAAGCCTAAAGTTCAGGATTTACTTTGGCTCTTGTACAGAAAGATATTACAATATTAACCTAATTAGTGAACCTTATTTGGACGGAGCCAGTCTAACTGTTTCCATTCTTTGTGCTAAGCTAAGCAGCTTGCTGTGTTTTCATAACTTGTCATCTATCCTTACATTTTAAAATCTAACTCTCCAGCAAAACTCAAATCAATTTCCCAAAATGTTGAACTATTTCTTATTTTTTCCCCCTGAATTATTTTCATCTCTGGTTCTGGCTCTTTTTATTTGTTTCACTCACAGATCTTGAACTTATCATTTCAGTCACTTCAAGCTTTCGTGTTCTGAGCCGTGACGTTTGTTGGTTTCATCTCTCCTTTCAAACCTGAAGCAGACTCTTCTCTTTGTGCTCGCAGTATGCAAATAGGAAGGAAAATAAAACCCATTGCTCCTCAGCCTCACCGTAACAGAATTGAAACAGTTGAATGAGTTCCATTTTATAATGCTAAGTTAAAAAACCAATTGAAGGTTGCGTTCCTTAAAACTAGCAGCTCTTGCTTTTACAAAAAAAAAACCCTGATTAAAACGTCTCGTCTGGAGCTCTGCAGAACAAAGACGTGATTTTCATTACCATCGCGTTTAAAATGCTCTCATTATCTTCGGCTCTTTTTTCCGGTCTGCTGATAATCATGTTTTGGAGTTCAGATTTGAAAGATTGTCTCACGTCTACGTAAAAAAAATAATGGTAGCATTTCCTCCTGACTGTTGTACTTGTTGCCATTTCTCTCAAATGCCTCAAGTGCTTTAAAGTTCATTTCAATGTTCTCCTTCCCTGTGTCTTGAATTTATTTTGTGTGTTGTGAAGCACTTTCCTTTTCTCCATTTTCAGGTCAAGTGTCCTTGTGAGATGTGTAACTTGAGTGAGTGTTGAGTTACAATGAATGTAATATAACACCGAGAGGTTGTTATACAGAAAGATGTTTTTGCTAACACAGTTAACACTTCTTTTTATCAGTTGAAAAAATGCTGCATGGAGAGTTGCAGGTTATTTAAATGTACATGTTAAAAAACCACGTTGTGATTCTATGTATTTCTGTCACTTGCTGTCTACTTATTAGCTGAAAATAGATATATTGTGAGTGTTCTTATTTTTACCGACATGTCCTCTGTGTCTTTTATTCTCTGTTGGGATTAAAGGAAACCTAAAAACCTTGTTATTTGATTAAGTTCCTTTCTCAACAAAGCCTGGAGAAATGTGTTCATGTTATATGAATGGAGCTGTCATCTCAAGTCTGACGTCTCATGACATTTTTAAAACATCAGCAGCGAAGATGAGCCGAGTTCAGACGAGTTTCGGTGAGTTTCTTCTGTCACCTCTGCATTAATAAACAGTACACATTTTAAATAATAATGCTCCCAGTCATGGTTTTGATGCTACAGTAATGAATAAAGTATAAAAATAAAACATTTAGGAGACAGATTGAAACGATAATGGTCCTTATTCAAGCAGGTGGTTGATATATTCTGACTTTTGAGTTCTGAAAATCCCTCAAACACATTTCTTCCCCCTGTCTTGTGAAAGATAATGTCTTTGAAACTCTGTGCTACTTATTTGTAACTCAGGCTCATAGTTATACAACTGTAGCCTCTTAAAATATATTATTGCACTATTTGCAACAGACTTAATGCTGACTGGATTATATTATTTATTCATTTAAAGGTCACCTATCATGCTATTTCTAGGCAATAGCATAGGTCTCAGATATATACAAAAATATTTAAAAAACATGTCTATGAAGATCACCCATTCTAGCCATGCCTCATATCCCTCTGTTTCACTTCCTGTTTCAAACGTGCTGATTTGGGGTATAAAGCTTGAACAAATTGATTAAAAAAAAGGAGGGGGCTGACCTCATGCGGGACCCAGCAGCTACTGTCTAAACTAAATGCTGCCGTGATGAAACGCCATATCATGGATTATCAAGGATTCTCTCTGAAACAGTATGGAGCTCAAAGGCTTTCTCTCTTGCCGGTTATACCACAAGGTGAGTTCCTTTTTTATTTCCTGCTTCTTCACACACATGCTCTCCAGTACAGGTTAGCTCTGAGTGTTAGCGATGCTAATGTAAACACCGACCATATTACGTCCAAAACAGTCAGGCATTGTTTCTGATAGCAACGTTTCTGATCGGGCCGTGGGTCCACATTTCAGATATTACGTCATATCGGCAGCAAATCTGGATCAGCTCCGTTGTGGCCCCGTTTTTAGAGATTTGGGTACGGAGGAAAATAGAGAGGGTTTTATTTTCTGACGCTGCGTGAGTTCCCTGACACACCGGGGACACATCTTTATGTATAAAAGACATCAAAAAGTGCATTTCGCATAATAGGTCCCCTTCAAAGAGATTATTAATATATCTCCTAAATCGCCATTTTCCTTCCAAATGTGTCTGCAAACATTTACACACGACCTATTTTGACTTGTTATCCCTATACTATTTGCAACTTAAACAAGATTAACGCAGTTATATTTATATTTAGGTTCAACTCAGAGCTCTTGGTTCAAATTAGGGAAAAAGGTAACAAGATTTTTTCAATCTTAACCCTAAACCACAACTTATTTCTGTCAAATACTTTTCTAAATGTATTTAAACAGGAACATTTCAATTTCCTGTGTCAAAACCTTGGACTTCATCTATGGTGCAAAAAGTTCACACTTATTAAACCATAGAAAACTCATGTCAGTCAGTCAATATCATTCTTGCAGAAATAACATTATAAAATTGAATATTTAGGAGTCAAGGTTGCTCTTTGAGGCACTCGACAAGAGGAAATGTTACACTGTTTTAAAGCTGGAACATGCTGCACAGGATTACCTTCATGTGTAGAGAAGTTGATATTCCCTTTTAAGTATGAGCTGGAAAGTTAATTAGGAAATGACTCGCTCTCATTTAGAAAAATAGGAATCTCTTACTGTCATGCTGTTCCTAACATGATGCCAAGTCTTGCTTTTTGTGCTATTTCTCCACATTTACCTCATGGCGAAGTCAGCTTTGAATAATGTTGCAATAAACCCACCCCTCCTTCTGGCCTAAATTGAATTGACAGATTTAGTTTCTTTCTGCCGGAGCTGACCAACATCAGATCAACGACTGAGTGTTCAGTCCAAGCAGCCGCCGTCAGTCTAAATGACTCTGCATACTATCTACTTTGTATTTGATAAGTTAACAAACCATATGAGTTGATGACATGAAATCAGCTGGCTCTTCACAACCAGAATCTGAAACAGGTGTCCTGCCAAGTAGTTTGTCACATTTAGTTGAAGGAATTAGACTAAAAGTTGTTATTGTAAGAGACAATAGCAGATCAAAGCCGGTGTTGTGTCAAATGATGCACCCCCGTCGTGAAATGCACCCCCTGGCCTGCCGTAAAAAGCACCCCCCGAAAAAAGAAGCTTCTATTAATCCCACCCTCAAGCACTTTGGAGGGTATAGTTGTAGGACTAGTACCAATACATGGAGCACGTTTCATGTGTGTGACACGTTTATTGTCAGAGAGAGCAAGGGGTGCATATCGTGGCAACCAGGCTGTTCATAAAAAACAAAATAAAAATGTTTCTATTAATCCCACCCTCAAGCACTTATAAATAAACAATACATTGTAAAGCACAAGTACAAGCACAAGTATACAGACAGGACGTCACAATTAAATAAAAACATTTATTAAATAAAAGATTAACTGAAAAATAAGTGACGAATGAATGCAAAATCCAGGATTCGATGACCCAACCATCAAAAAGACAACATAGAATAGCGGACTATATGTTGAAATGCGCGTTGCCGTGTCAAGGGGTGCATTTCACGACGGGGGTGCATCATTTGACACAACACCGGCACTACAGTAGCAAACAGCGAAGATACAAGAAATGCACAGAATAACCGTTTCTTAAAGTAAAAAGCTTTACATTTATGTTCAAAATGTGAACAAATTAATCTGCTAAAGTTTACAGATTAAAGATTTGTAAATAGCTGCTGGGTGGAGCCGTACAGCGAGTTGGGAGCAAAGTGAGCAATAAACATGATATTTGCAAAGCTTACACAGAGTTACAAAAGAAGGTAAATGGAAAAAATTATACACATTTTTCAGTTCACCTTACCTTGAATCCTCTATTTCTACTTCGGTTACCTTGACTCCGTTAGACCTCAATTACGTTCCAGCCCGGCCACATATTTGCGGTTTTTTTTTTCTGTCAGCCTTTTCATTTAGTTTCGCTAGCAGCTGGCGTGCATTAGTGTTTTCTATTTTGTGGACAGCTTAACTGTGCAAGGTCAATGAGACGACTGGAATCTTTTCAATTTTAGTGTTAGCAAATATGTTCTTGCAGAGCGTTTGACCTCATGAACGTCTTTGCAGAAGGATGTGCTCTCCAGGGCCAGATGGTGCTACAACGTGTAGCATTCCTCGAGCGTCTAATCATAAAATGTAAGTGAAAAAGAAAAAGAAGAAAGGGATAATAAAGAAATGCTTTGCTTTCTTTACGCTCTCCTGTTTGAAGCACACTTCTCTTACCTTCTTTAAGATCAATAGTAAAAGGAATAGGAATAGTTGTGCTTGATTGAAGAGGGGCTGTATGAGGGTGTTATCTATTGTAGCTGTTCTGTTGTGTACGAGGGAAGCAGGAAAGCGTACTTCAGCCACAAAATCAATATCAGTTATAGTGTTCGCTATATTTAGAACAGCCCTTTCCGATGGGGAATTAAGTTGTTACATCCATCTTTTGCTCTCTTTATAGTCAACAAACGTAATGCAAGTACTTTTTTCCTTGCATGACAAGAAAGGTGCTGTTTCACTGATTAGGCTTAGGGTAAGATATTGAGTAAGAAAATGTTTTTATGAACGACACAGCTTCTGGTATTCCAAGACGTGGTGCAGGGCACGAAACATACTACCAATAGAAATACATTGCTTTTAAAATCGTTCTGTGTGACACGAAAAAATTGTAAAAACCGTGTTGGTGGACACGAATCAATAGATTCAATTCATTTCGTGACTATAACACAAAATGCCGTGAGACTGGGTGAATCTGAACCTGTAACCATGCATGCTAATGGGTTCATGCATTCACAAACTCACAATGTGGCTGCCAGAGCGTTGGGAATTTTTTTTTTAACCAACATTATCCTATTCCATACATTTGTATTGTAGTTAAAGGTTTTAAACAAAGCTAAAGCTTAGCTTAGTTTCGCTAGCTAGCTCCGATTGTAAGCATGGGAAAACAGCTAGCCTAGCTCTCTCTAGTAACAAAAGCTCTTAAGATCACTTACTTACTCACATATATTATATACCTTGTTTATTTAAAATATACACAAATACATGTAAAAACAATAATGTATGGGCGCTTATACTGTAGTGCAGCTTATCTTTGACAAACAATAGCTTTTGGACTTCCTTTCATTTAGTCAAGAAATAGTGACATCTTTCTCTAAAACATAACATTGTTTTTACATTTCTTGTTTGTCTTCATTTGTTGATCGTTGTTGACATTTTATTTTAAGAATGAGTCAGGCTAGCTTATGCCTACTTCCAGTCATTTTGCTAATAGCTAGCGCCATACATAAAGACAAGTAATTTGCAGCAAGATAGTGAATACATATATGTGTCCCACAGTTCATTGATGTATTGCAAGTATTAGTTACATGCTACAAACCAGCTGCAGATCAAGAACTTGAACATCTGTTTAATATTCCTATATATTCCAATATTACATTATTGTCTATGCCACAGGTATCTCAATTATATCTCTCCATTTGCATGACTTTTTTTTCTTACCTTGAAAGTTGTTTTTCAAGTAATTGATTGAACATAATTATCCCTGTTTCCAACATTGCATTCAGCCCAAGTCTTCCGCTCACCTCTTGTGTCTCCCACATGTTTCACTCATCTGTTGCACTAATGACTGTTCTGCTGTTTGTTGTCAGATGGAGCCAATTAGTCAGGTGTGTGGGATTCATCAAGTCCAAACACATCACATCACTTTCCCCGGAGCAGTGATCTGCAGCTGTGTACGACGCTCAAACTGTTTGTTTGTTTGTGCTCTTGTATTGTTTGCATCCCTGAGTTTCTGCTTATTTGCATGTTTCATGAGGACTGTGAATGGAAATGAGCTCTGATATCATGCATGTTGGACTCTTCCCTGTCCACTTGTGTTGCCAGATCCTGTTCATTGGTGTATTTCACTACTTTCAAAGTGGCTGACGAGTCCAGACATTGTCAGTTTGTACATGTGGGAGTGAGCAGCCAGTCTGCTAACTCTTTAAATGATCTATAATATGTGAAAAGTGCATGAAAGATGGAGGAGTGCATTGTGTTGCATGTTTCTGATAGGCTCTCTAACAATACCTGCTTGTCGTCACTCGGGTGCCTCATTAATGACTTTCATGGAGCAGACATCACTTTGATCGCCACAGTTTTACACCCACCTCCCTAAAGAAATATGAGCGCGACACTAATTGCCTCATGTTTATATTGATTGCATGCACCTCCTCCAGTAGTTGCTCATCCTTCCTTCTCCAGTTTCTCGGAGCATATCGAGCCTGTCAGGAATCAGCAGCGTTCACAGGATAAAGTGTACGGGCTGGCGCGACATGTCAACAATTTTCAGATTATCTGCGGCAACAGAAAACATTCAACTGTGACTAATGAGCCGCTCTGCAAAGCTACAGTCGTTTTAATAACGAGAAATAAGTGTTTCGCAACGACTTGGTTTGTGTATTATACTATATAACCACAAGCAAAATAATGTTTCAGTTAATGTCTGTTTACAGCCGTCCCTTCGCATCCTTTCATCAACCTTTATGTAATCAAAGTTTATAACATCCCACATTTCCTGTGGGCCTGGAGGTAATTGAATTGCTCTAAAAGGTCTTATCTGTGAAAAGCCTCCCTTTGCTCATCACAATCAATCACCCGACTCTGATGCCTATTGATATTCCCCTGAATGCAGCACCCACAGGTGTTCTTTATTCATTTTCAGCTTTATGCCGATGACGTCCTGGTTTGCGTGACAGCTGACGGATGTGATTGAGCGCTCCGTCAAATACTCTTCTGGGAAGTGTCAGCTGCTTTCAAGGTGCATCAGGATCAAGAGGAGAGCACTCTGGGAATGTTCCCTGGAAATTAAACGATGCTTCTCATCCATTCAGATGCACACACAGCTTCCCATGTGAGTTCACCAGCAAACAGAACACCAGTGTTACATGGTGTTTTGGGTGCATTGGCAACCAAGCAGACTATTCTCACTCTCAGTTCGTACTTATACCTATGGAAAGTAATGCATTGTATCGTGAGCAGGAACATGCAGGGTGTGGGCAGTCAGGTGAAGTTGTAAAAAGAGTATAAGGCCAACATTTGGGTGGATGGTTCAAACAATACAGGGCTTTCACCTCGGATGCCCAGTGGCGGTTCTAGACCAATTTGACTGGGGGGGCCAGTTATTTTCTGAGGGGGCACAATAAATGCAGGACGAAAAAGACAAAGACAGTATGAAGAAATTGCGCATTAGAAAACAATGCAATACAGTTATTGGTACACATATTTATTTCAGATACTTATAGTTACAGTTGTTACGCTCTAATCTGGGTCCGACTAGAATGGCAAATAGCGTTAGTTACGCCTATTCCGTCAGCCAAGAAATCGTTTAATCATAAACTATTTTTTTTTCTTTTTTCATTTTCAGGGGGGGTCCAACGTCAGTGTTAATGCACAAATAATATCAGAATAATACTTTATTGTCCCTGTAAGAAAATGTGTTCTGGACTCCGCCTTGCAGTTCCACAAAAGATGTAACAAAAACATCGTATTTACACACGACTTATGAACATATACACAGTTTGCAAATACACAGACAACACATTGTCCATGGTGACCTGTTGCATGAGGATACACTGCTCTGAGATGGTGTTGTTGATTGGCTCGTTCAGAGTTTATTTAACACTCTTTGCAGGATCCACTTTGGATTATTGCTGGTGCATCTGGAGCTTTGGCTCTGACTTTTCAAGACCTCTTATTTGTATCAGGTAAGTGCCTGAGTGATATTGATTCATTTATTACAAACCTCATTCACAATGGGAAGCATACGCTAACTCAAGGAACCCTTATGTGCTTGCTAGGCTAACAAGAATTAAATGGATGCTTCACACTTAGATAGAAAAAACAGCAGACACAAATAAAATAAAAATATCTATCTAGTTTCATTAGTCAAACGGTAACTTTAAACATTTGCATAGTGCAGATATAAAAAGCGTGGAGAGAAGAAGAAATAAATACAGGAAACACAAAGATCATCAGTGAACATGTAATCCCTTACTGGTTGAATTATCTGCACTATTGGGACTCATAGTTAACACTGACCCAACATGAAATGGTAAGATAATTTTAATGCTGCTTAATACTTTGAATGTATGCATCACTGAATAAACCATGTACGCTTTCATGCTCCAGCTCATTGGTCTCATTACTGCCTGGTTGTGATACTCTGTGCTCTGCAGCCTCCATGATGACCCGAGGGTCAGCAGCCCCTCGCCGTCAGAGAACAGAGAGCCGCTCTGACATTTATTACATCGGAGTGGACAAACAGCCCACCTCTGCCAGCGAAACCAGCTCCCCAGCTGCATTTGATGAACTGTTTAAATTCCACTTTGTGCTCAGCCTGTCCGATGAAGAGTGCCTGGCCCTGATTTACACCTTTGTGCTGGCGAGCGCTTATAACGTCGACGCTGGAACAACAACTGAGGCCGTCTGTGAACTGCAGGCCAAAACACAAAGTAAGAGATGAGAATTTCAGGATGCTCTGGTGTTTAATTTGTCAGGAATATGAGCAGCCAGTCAGCGGTATCTCCACTTCTTTTAACTTGTTGACTTTATCTGAGCTCGAAGTTGAAGGCAAGCCTGGGCAAGATTATTTACAGCAGGGGTGTCAAACTCAAATACACAGTGGGCCAAAATAAAAAAAATGGGTACTAGTCGAGGGCCGGACTGGTTCAATGTTTATTGCAAACCTTATTGAAATGAACTTATTGCACATATTAAACCTGGAACTAACAGAGCTTAAATTATTGCCTATAAAAACAACATTAAACATTAAATAATCAGTTGGATTCATTTCTTATTGCTCTATCTGCAGCTTTTCCAGAGTCATTTCTTATGATTACATTTTTCCACAGGCCAACAACAGCTTCAACAAAACTATTCCCCTCAAAGAACAAACCAAACATGCCCTGTTGTCTCAAGAAACAAAGTGCAGAAGGAAACATCCATTCAACTCAGGTTGCTGCTCTGTGATGCTAGTTCAGATACTTGGCATCTCATCTCGGGTGCAAGTTCATCAATGTTTGGGGTCAGGCTCTGAGCTGAGGAGACCCTCAGGATGGAGTGAAGGTGTGTGTGCAATATACCGGCGGGCCAGGGGCCGTATTCACAAAGGATCTTAAGGCTAAAAGTAGCTCCTAACTGGCGAATTTAGGAGAAACTCCTAAACATAATGGGCGTGTCAGTCTTAAATGTAGGACTCCTACTTTTTTTCACTAAGAGCAATTCACAAAGTATTTTAGGCTTAAAAGTAGCACCTAAGTTTAGGAGAGCTTAAAAGTACTCGAGAGGACTCCTAACTCAGTAAGACCTATTCACAAAGAATCTGAAAATGGCTGCGAGACGAAATGCTTTGGAGGTCACTGTAGCCTTTGTTAATTGTAAATTTAAATCATGCAAATGCACTTCCCAAATGAATGCAAGCAATGTTAATAATGGACTGACCTGTAGCCGCGACGGCTCTTTTATAGTCGGCAATCTCCGACCTACACTGTGATTGCAGCGCAAACCACCTCTTTTCGCAGTCATCGGTAGAGCGACACACCCCCTTCCACGGGAAGGAAGCGTTGATGTTTAAGCATATTTCTTCCCATGCCTCCCGCTTCTTCTTACTGGTCACTCCAGAGCCAAATTTCCCCTTTATTATTCCCCTCCTCTCCAGCACAAACTGGGCCAGCAGTAACAATTGGTCCTGGGACCAATTGGGCTTTCGCTTGCGTTTAACTTTGTCTTCACTTTCATTCATCATGATAGGGGGACTTGAACGGCGGTATGGGCTGTTATTGAAAGTGTTTCAGTGCTGGAAATATGCTCATTGGATAATAGTTTGCAGGGTGCTTTTAATTGCCTCCTTGATTTAATGCAATTTACGTATTTTTATTGTTTGCTCTCTCTCTTTAACGTGCATATACAACGTCATTATCGTGGTCTGCACAAACTTGTCATCATGCGTGTATTCTGCTAACTGCACTGTCCATAACTATTTGATAGGAATACATTTCTAGCCGAGGCTATTTCCTTGTTTTTCGGTGATTTAGTGGGCTCGTTTGTGGGATGTTGCGGATGAGTTTCACCGAGACCGCCTGCTCTGAACAACCAATCACCGTACTGACCGCTTCGAAACTCATGCACGAGAATCGACGTCATCCATAGCAACGGCGCGTCACTCTTAGTTCACTCTTAGTGATTTATCCTTAGTATGAGTAGGTCTCAGCGGCTTTGTGAATAACTTTTAAAGGTGAGGTGTCATGGCCATTTCCACTGATCATAATTCCATTGTTGAGGTATACTAAAATAGAAAAATACTGTGCAATTTTCCAAACTCACATTGGTTTCGCAGACAGCATCTCTGTAAAGTGTGTGTATTCACTTTCTCCACTAAACGGCTTGCTGCAGCTGCTCCCCCCCCCTCCCTGTGAGCCCAGTGTGCTCCGATTGGTCAGCTCGGCCCCTCTGTTCTGATTAGTCAACCACCAGAGAGGCTCCGCTCCGAAAAGTGGCTTCAGTTAGCTGCTAGCTAGCTGAAAACACCAACGGTAGCACACACCATCATATGCCAATATATACACCTTACACACCCCGCAGGACCTCCATAACATGTACAGATTCGAGTATAGACATTTGAGGCGTAGAACGGAAGAAGAGTACGTTATTTTTACCCGTAATAAACTACTACTTTGTTTGATGAAAAATCAAATCATGGTTTGCTATATATGAATGATATGTTATAGGAGCAAATACTTCAGGGAAGAAAGGCTACCAAGTATTTTCTATCAAACTTTATTTTAGAAATGTACAAAATGAACATAAATATACATATATACACGGTATATCATCCATTGCTCCCCGCCGTCTTGCAAGCTACAGCCGGCTGAGGCATCAGAGTGGTCACCCCGGCTGGATCATGTATTGTCCGCCAGATACGCCAGGAGATTCCTGATCTGGCTGGATGAAATCAAATGCAAATCACAAAATATTATATAATAGAAACGCAGTTGTTTTAGATTCGTTAGTAGTAGTTGTGGACTTGTGGTAGCAGTGTGTATCTCAACACCGTTAGCTTGCCAGCTAATATGCTAACCTAGCTTTCTGGTTCGTTGTAGCTGGCATGAAAACAATGTTTTCGCCGAGCATAGCTGTATAGCTAGCCTCGTTAGCATGCACAGAGCTGCGTTGCAGCTCGGAGGAAAACTACATATAATGTACTGGCCGTAAGGGAAATCACCCGGAGTATACTGTATGAGTATTCCGTGTGTGAATGCAGACATTATCCTGCCATGACAAACATGTAAAGCCATCTGCTGACATTGTAGTTTATATATGTAAACGTTAGCAACTGAGTTAGCCCAGTTAGCACTGTGTCAATGGCTCAGCACCCCAAAAAACGTTTACCCATTTTCACAGTTGTGGTAGATATAGCTTGCTTGTTTTAAACATCATGAATACACAAACAACAATGAATACTTACAGGTTGGGTACCCGAATCTCCCGCTGGTCCAAACAAAGTAGGAACAGCATCGTCCTTCAGTGTCCTACGCTGTATATATCCGGTATGAATCCTCCATGTTTTGTGAAGCCGTGAAATGCCGCACACACAGTAAAATACCGGCTCCAACATCTGAAGGAACAGTGTTAAAAAGGAATGTCAACCACTGACTTCGTCCTGCCCTCGGTAAGGCATGCATTGAACATTTCCCCTCACAAGACAGGAAACAGACCCTCGTTGGCATGACTGGATACAGTTTTGAACTGAACCTGAGATTCCAACAGTATATAGGCTGGCAGAGGGTGCGGCCAGAGTCGCTCTGGGTGCGGCCATAGGTTTGGGCGTAACTTTGGGCGTAGCTCTGTGCGCAGCTTAGGGTGTACTTCTGGGCGTAGATTTGTGCGTAGCTCTGGGCGTGGCTACTGGGTGCTGTGTCGTAGGAGCACCCAGGAAGTAAAAAATGGACATGACGTATCTCCAACAAGCCGTTGAGGGGAGGGATTTGCTGTTTTAGAGTTGTACTCACTACAGGGTGTACTTTGAGGGTTTTGACTCTGCACACCGTTTACATGCAGACAAACCTTCATAACACACAAGGGGACGGGTAATAACCGGAATAGCATGACACCTCACCTTTAAGAAAAAACTCCTACGTAAAATGTTTTAGCGCGAGTTAGGAGCACTCCTAGCGGTAAGATAAAATGCTTTGTGAATACGGCCCCAGATCTAATAGTAATTAGAAATTATCCTGCGGGCCGAAATTAAATCCACCAAGGGCCTGATTTGGCCCCCGGGCCTTGAGTTTGACACATGTGATTTACAGTATAAAGCACATTTCATAACAAAGCAATCCAAAGGGCCTAACAAAGAAAATGGAAAACATTAAAGTAGCCCTTCTGCCCATTTCAGGTTTCATAATAGTTGTGTATGTAGTAGGCGTATACGTTTATTCACACTTAAATATTAGCCTACAGAACAGAGCAGCTTACAAAGAAGAAATACAACGTGGCCCTTTTACAACAAACACAATTTGCTCTTTTTTGTTTTTGTGTAACATTGGAATCCTGCTAGTAATCCCCAGGTTTGGAAATTGTTAGTAATCTGATTACGGTTTTTTTTATGTAACTTTTAGGGAACACAGTTTTAAAAAATCATGTTACATGTAATCCGTTACTCCCTTACTTAAGTGAAGAGAATGCACAGATGGACAAAACAACACCTGGATTATATGAACACATGATCTTCACCAATAAATGTTATATGAGGACATGAGGGACATAAGGGAGCCACGTGGTGCTACTGCTGCTGATGAGTTGATTTAAAATGCCAGAGCTTGAAGCTTCTGCACACTGAAGAAGTCAAACATCTGTCCCGTTTAGCTTCCTATACTGAATGTAACTTTTAAATCTAATCTAAATACTTTTGTTGTACCATTGCCTTGACTTGTTGTGGTCTTGGCTCCTCAGCAGTAATTTTTGAGGCAGTGAAGACCATTTTTTCATACAGATGAATATATTCACTGGCAGCGCTCCAGCTTCACAGAGCAGTCTTTCTTGCCATTATTCTCCAGCCAGTCAGGGCTCTTTTTAAACTGCCTCCAATCATCTGAGTGATAAGTACGACTTCACAGGCAGCGAGAGGAAATGTTCACAGCGCGTTTGCAGCCATGCCAGGCAGCTGAAGACATGAAAACATTCACTGACTCTCCGTGCCAACTTGGCGAAATTTTGGAATACATTGACAGTTTGATGAATACCTACTCTGCTGGAAATGCGCCACCAACTTCAGCAGATTTTTGTGTTCCCCTGAAGCAAAGTAAAATTGCTGAACAGCCTCACACAGCCGTTGTTCTGCTCCTAACCAAACATTTCACGAGTACAGTGATCACTCCTGCCTCAGAAACACAGTGTGCATGCTGTCTCTCTCTCTGGGGATTCTCACACTGCGGAGACAGAGAAGCTTTCAAAAGCCTCCTGAAAATTACATCTGTCCAAACCAATCACAAACCGAGCAGGGCTGCTTCCACAAACACCCTCGTGCAGAATGATGAAAGGACTCACAGTTGTTTTCTCGTCTGTCGGTCTCAACGCTTTGTGCAGGGATCAGATAATTGATGAACTGCTCAATGCAGGGAACAAGACTGATGACTGACAGAGAGACATGTCTTTCTTTGTAAACACAAGTACGTTTAACAGACGGAGTTTAAAGGTTGATTCATGCACATGTACCTCTTGTGCTTTGTAGACATGCGTTGGTTTTTAAGAGATAGTGCTTTGTTTAGAGATACAGCTTTAAACGTTTGGGAACCATCTATGGAGGAAATAATGATTATAAAACAAATCTGCAAATGCAATAATCACCAAATTAAATTCTGTATCATTTCTATGACAGTATAAATTACTTATTCATTCATTTATTTATTCATGTATTTATTTATTTACTTAATTTCTTACTCACTTAATCACTTGTTTTTTTTAAATGTTTATCCTGCCAACTCTAAACATCATCAATGGTTCCCATTTTTAATATGAGCACAATTATACAAAGTTAAATGTTGCAGACAGTACATTCTCAACTGCAGCATTTTTTACAGGAACAGAGTTACAATTTCTCCGACACACAGACAGACATTTCTCATTAAAAACATTTTCTTTCACAGACAGTTCCAGCAGCTCAAAGCTTCATTTTTCTTTTCTAACTTTAATCAATCAAAAGTCAACTTTAATCCGGGCAATAGAATATTTTAAACGAGTGCACAAGATTTACCTTTTTCAAATAAGTCTGATTCCTCAGCTAAGTCTGGTGTGTCCTCTAAACCAACTCAGTGTTTTAATGAACTGTATAAATAATGGACAACTGCAGAAAGAGACTGGAGACAAGAGACTCTGAGATCGACGTGTTGCTGATCGACTTGCAAGAAAAAACAGAATCCATTAGTTTTGCACAGTCTTAGGTTCACTCAGATATTACATAACCTACATCTTTTTCTGTTATTGACTCCTTAGACAGTGTGCCTTTTAATTCATCAGACTTCAACAATAGTTATATAACTGAACTGTTTTACTATCTGCAGCTTGGGTTCACGCTATGTTATTGAACTTTTCTGGAAATCAAGCAGTTGTTCCAAATAACTCAATTATGTGCTCGCTGAGGTGAAGTTCGCAGAGAGGCTACTTCATACAGAGAGATGTGCTGTATGTGTTTACTCAATACAACCCAATGTAAGATATTCTCCTATACATTCAGAAGTCAAGGTGAGCAATGTTTTGTGGTGTTTATTTCCTCAAACCATTTGCAGGATTGCTATGGGATGAACTGAATTCAAAACAAATCACTGAGTGAATTTCACAAAATAAGATGTTTAATGGCATTACAGTACTACATATATCTCTCATTTGAAAAAACAGCACTGACTTGGTTTCTTTTATTCCCAGTCAGCTTTACAAATGATGCAGTCCTTCACTCTTGACCTCCAACAGCTCCCTCGCCACATAGCATCTGCCCCCCCCCACCGTCACCCCACCCCCCCTGAGAGTGAGCATGTCGGGCCGTAAGAGTGTGTTTCCCTGCGGGCCGGATGATGAGACAGTGCATTGCATCAGTCCAGTGAAGCAGCAGAAGCAGCAGGCCTCTCTGCCAGAGCTGAGGCACGGAGCAGAGCATCTGGCAGAGGGGAGTAACTAAGTAGATGTACTGAAGTACTGTGGTAGTCTGGGCTCATTTGCACCCTTTAAGTTTATTTATTTATTTGTATTATACTATTTTGTATGTTCTTTCCCACTATGACTATGTATGTCATTCAGTATGTTATTCCTGTCATGCTATGTATTTTCTTTATTATTTCTTGTTGGCTGTTATGTTTTTACTCCATTATGTTTATTTAACACCTTCAGTTACTTCACAGATGTGGATGAATGATGTGAAATATAATCAAGTCTTGAATCAGACTTTAGTTCCACCTGGAGTAAATTCACAAGCTACCCTGCAGTATACAAAGTCCTTCAAACTAGCTGCACCTTTACCAGCTTTGAGAACACTTTCATGATCAATCATTATAAAACATATCATATATATTATTCTGAAATGGACCAATCTGCACAACGACTACTTTCACTTTTGGTACTTTAAGTGTATTTTGATGCTACTTTTACTTGAGTAACTTTTGAATAGGACTTTTGCTTGTAACAGAGTATTCCTACACTCTGGTACTTCTACTTTTACTCAAGTACAAGATCTGAGTGTTTCTCCCACCTCTGGTATCTGGTGGGTCTGAGCTCACATCAGGAGCCAAGCCTTCACACAGACTGACCCTCAAACTGGCTCACAGTCAGATCATAAAGTCAGATAAACAGTTATATTCAGAAGTTAATTAGCCGTTGCTCAGCCAAAGTGTTTCTGAGCCAAAGAGGGAGGCGGGCTCCTGGCCGGCTCCTCAGACGGTTATAAACAGAGAGGAAAATTTGAGCGGAGAGAGGGGCCCCACATCTCTTGCCGTTGGCAGCGAGGGGACCAGGTTTTTCTTTTCAGGGGGAAATTAGGGCGGAGAGAAAGTCATTTGGTGAAATTACCTTGGACACAAACTGCAATCTGCCTCCCAACAAGCAGGGAATCTTCCTTGGATTTGAGCGTGACTTTCAATAAAGATTCAAATGGAAGGGGCTGAGAACGGGGCATTAGAGCGGCACTTTGTGAGAGGCACTTAGGTACACCAAATGTGAATTTCCATTAGCTGGAGTGGAGGATGGACACTCTAATGGCAGCGAGCACAGCAACATTTTGTGAAGTGTTGCATTACACCAAGATTTGCTGTAAAAGAGAGGTGGAATAATGCAGTTCTTCGGCTGAATTGGGTAGAAATTGCAGAAAATCGTTATGCCCTATAGCTGAAATTAACAATAAAAGTACCATTAAGCATTTATCAGACGGCAAAATGCAACAGAATCCATTTATAGGGACAAGAACATGTCATGTAACAATGTTAAATATTTCAGCATTTAAAGCATGTTTTAGTTTACAAGGCCCACTGCAAATACACACTATCTCAATACTTCAACATATACTGAACCATTCAAAAACACTATTGTTGTGGCGATCCAGCACTCACACAACAGGAAGGAATGAAACAGAGAGGAATCAATAAAACACAAACACAGAAATAGTTGAGATGAATCATTATTATTTAGTTGCGCACCACCAAACAACAACGGGGAAACATGACCTGCTCTCCAGCAATCATACAGCAATGCTCCCACGAATACAAGAACAACATGTTTAACGCACACACATTGTCAGTTCTCCTAAACTTGGACATGTTCCAGATGTCGAAAGGTCATCATCTCATGACGTCTTTAGGAGTCTTGCAGGATATGAATTATCCATTTAACTAACTATATATACGTCTGCACATGAACGCACATACATTTCTTACATTAACTAACACTTACGTAACCCTATTATATCTAAATGTAGCCTCTGAGCTTGGCGTCAGCTCACTTAACGTAATAATTAGCAAAGAGACGATTCTATGGAAACTAACTTAACATACCTAGTTACTATGACTAGGTCCAAGATTGATATGACACTATCAATGTTAGATAAAATATATATATATATATTTATATAGATAAAAACCATAGACTGTATATTTATACTGTAAAAACTCAAAACTGAGCTTCTTGAGAATATGGCGATAGAGAGAAAGACGTGGCCATGTAATAAATAATAATAATCCTTCTATTTATTATAGCGCTTTTTCAATGACTCTCAAAGTGCTCCTTACAAATACACATTACACATACATATCATACATGTAATGGTCATGTACTGTGGACAATACCCACAGGAGCAAATTCAGGTGAAGTGTCTTGCCCAAGGACACAATGGCCTGACGCAGTGGCGGCGGGTTTCGAACTGGAGTTCCCCAACGCCCCCTTGATCTGATGTTATGTAAGATAAGGAAGAGGAACGAGTCATAAAACCTGGGAATTAATTAGCATTTGACCACTTCTGGTTTCCTTGCCTTGACAATACGATTTTTTTAAAACATGTTTTTGGTTAAATGTGATTAACAGAAGCTTAAGCAATGTTCACATTTTAATCTACGACACAACAAACGCCAAACGTATGCCGCCTTTAGCTTAGTGATGGTGACATTAAGTCATGTGACGTGATGTAGTTCGTTCATAGCCTAACGTTAGCGTTTTACTTCTGAAGATTGCATTAAGTCTTCAAAAGTCATACAAAATATGTTGAGTAATGATGATCATACTGAACAAAATGTGTAAAATGTCTTAACTTGTGTTTGCCACCACACAGCTTATTTTCTGAGAAAAGCAGTGTGATGCTAACTTCTGGTTCGACCTACAAATATACGTTAGCACTACCTTAAGTGTTTTGACCAATCTGTGGCCGTTTCTCAATCTCGAGGAAACTGGCTTCCAAGCCAATATTTCAAGGATGCTACGTCGAGTGCCGCCGAAGGACTGTTCCAATCTCCAGCATACTTGGAATTCCACCGAGGCCGCGTCCTTGGTTTGGGGGACATTTCGAGGCTGCACATGGTTAGACTTCGCGTCCTTAAAATCCCCACAATGCTTTGCGCACGGACCAATTTCCCCAAATCTGTGGCGGAAAATGTAAGGCGGGGCCTCTCATGTGATGCAGACCTGCACACTTGCTAGCCTGTTCCACTCTTCGTTTTCCGAATGCCAGGAAGGATTCTTGCCTAGCTTCTGAAGGAAGTGACTCGGAAGACATGTGCTACCAAGCAAGCGTACTCGCGATTGAGAAACGGCCTGTGACTATCTCAACAGCCTCCATTTTGAAATAAAGTGCACATTGTGAGAAAGACCGTTGAGCGGCCCAGACCAAGTAAGGAGGCAGAACGTCCAAAAATATAACCCGACGGGGCATTTATTAAATGATCACACACAATGACACAGCCACAATAAACTGCTCACATGCCCAGCCTGCGGCCACCAGCAGTTCACACACACTGACACCAGCACAACAAAAGACAGCACTTAAATACAGAGGAATCAAACACAGGTGAGGGGGGAGGAGACAACCCAGGGCCCCAGGTGCGCACAATCAGCAGCCACAGACATCAACATACTATTTACACCCTGATTACACTCAACCACTCCAATAAATATGGCCCAATCAGTCAATACATACCACTTCAATAATTAGTATACATTTTGTGCAAATACGCAATGTTAATTGTACTGTGCAATACGGTAATAAAGCACAATCACCCGGCCCAAAGCCGTCAGTCCATAGTGACGCAGTTCCCTGCGTCACACACATACAGAAAAACCTGAAAGCAGCAACAATAACAAAGGAAATGTACAGTTTGTACAACGAAACACACCAATAAACAGAGATGCATAGAACACGTTAAGAAAAGTTTAGTTTTAGAAGAGATTTAAAAGATAACTTTGATTTTGCTACAGCCTAATACCCTCCCAAGTGGTTTAGTGGAGACGTTGGTGTTTCTCCATCTTGTGATTTCTTTCTCTTGACTCAGACTCGACCCTGCAGAGCTCGGGTCTCCCTCTCTACTCGTGGTCCAGTCACCCCTGAAACTAGATTCCCTCTTCCATCATGCCTGAGGGAACAATTTAATTAAAAGCCATCTCCGAGCAAAGGACACCCATCACCCTATTCTTGAGGACTCCACAGTCAACAAACATGGAGAGTGAATAAATCCTCCTGTGGACAATGTCCCTGCTCTGCTACACTAACTATAAATACACAGCGAGTGAAAAGACGGTGGGGTAGTGACTGTAATTCTCCGGGTTAGGATTGAATATATTTTGGGCTTGGAGTTATTTTCATGAGAATGGTCCCGATGATTGACGTTATTTAATTGAATCCGGTCCCTATTCCAATTTGGTACAACCTGAATGGGCTTCATTTTTACGCTCCATCTGGTAATATAATCCATTAATGTCTGCTATAATTACCTGTCAGCTGTTATTATCATGTTAACAATGTGTTTATCTCACAAAGAGCCAAACCTCACTTCTACTTGAACTCCATGTTTCCTCTGCTTCAATACACACTGCGTTCAACAGTTAAAGAGCGGCCTGGAGGTTTTTAGCTTTCACTTTTTTCTGATTTAGTGAAAACATACCTGATTGCTGAGTTGTTTACATGAAGAGCATTTTATTCTACATTTCTTTGTAGATTAATCTCAACTCGAGGTCCCACGATGGGAAGCACATGGTGGACGTTCACATCTGATGCCAGAAATCATCATTGAAAACAGACAGGGGTAAATATGCCAAGAACAACAACAACAACCTGTTATTATTCTGACTTTTTCTGAAAGTGGATCCAATACTATAAGAGGAAAAAGTCCGTTGAATAACGTTGAGATATTGAGTTTAGTAGATGTTAGAATAATAGAGTTTATCAATACAGCTACATTATAGACATCATCATTTTCATTTTAACTGGCTGAAGCCCCAATGTCATACACTTTACTTCATCAGTCACCTTTTGGAAGCACGTTAATCCATTTTGATCTACCATCATGGCTGCCATTGTTTTAATTCATTTAGTCACAATGTGAAAATCAATTAGGCAACAATAAAACCTTTTAAATTCGTTTAATTTGTCACCGTCATTGTGTGAGAATGACATCTTTCTTTGTGTGCTTATGCAGGTGCAGACTGATGGCAAATAAAATACAAATATGAACCTGCAAATGAGCATAGACCTCTTTAAGTACACACAAATATTACATAACTTACACCATTTCCTGGTATTAATCCATTTGACAGTAGGTCTTCTAATTTCTCAGAAATGTAAGACATACCATATAACTGTACTGTTTTACGATCTGCAGCTGCTGTTATTACCGTGGCAACTTTCATTGAACTTAAGCAATTGTTCAAAATGGAACAATTGTGTACGCGCTGAAGTGAAGGTTCAGAGAGGTTGCTTCATACAGACAGAGAAATATGTGTTTTCTGAATAGAATCAGAAATCAGAAACAGGTCTACACACAGGGCCGGTCCTAGACATTTTGGTGCCCTAGGCGAGATTATGATTTGGTGATCTAGGGGGCACAACTCTAAACACCCATATGAAAAAGATCGGTTTAACATTCATAACCAATAACCTACCATAGCCAATAACAAATAAATGTAACATATTTTATTTTTGTTATTCATTTATATCTTGTTTTACCATTTTTTGTAATATCTCCAGTTTTAAACGATATTTTTGGTTTACTGTCCTATGGTATACATTGGAATGATTTCAAACCTGTTGTTATTTATCCTAATAATTATGAAGGAGTGCCTTGGAAATATTTGTTTACATAAATTGTGACCAAACCGTTTGAGACCCACTGAGATAACTTAGACTAAAGTGAGCTATCTAAACACTCAGAGTCCTTTACCTCACTGAGCTGTAGTTATCAGCCTCAATCCAACAACGATCCGCGGTACCGATGCGCGCCCTCTCTCTCTCTCTCTCTCTTGCTCGCTCGGAGGCTCGCTCGCACTTTGGCTGTGAGCTGTGGGCGCCTGATAAGTCAACATCCCCCACTTTCATCACTTACAGCGCCCATCGTACAGGGCAAATGAAAAGTGTAACCGGGGTGAAAAGGGTGTTACGTACCTTGACTTAATTATGTATGTTGTTACATCAAGGCTGAAAATTAGGATGAGCCAAACAGTCGAAAATGTTTTTTTCCCTCACAGAACTACGAGCCCCCCCCCCCCCCCCCTATGGTGCACTCTCATTTGCACTATGCACATCATCCTTTTTTATATATATATCCTGCTTACTTGAAGTAAACGGTTATTTTGTGGTTCTTTGTAATTATTGAATGTTCTTGTATTTAATGTGTTATTTTAGACCTCGGGACTGTGGGAAACAGTATTTGGATCTTTCTGTGTGTACAAACATATTTTGAGATGACAATAAAGTTGACTTGACTTTGATATAAACACAGTTAAAGAAGATAAATTGTTAGAAAAAACACCAAAAAATGAAATCTATTATAAGAAAATGATAAAAAAAATCATAACATGAAAATACAGAAAATTATTTACATGAAATAAAGATATACCAAAAAGCTACGTAAAGTATACCATGACAACATACTATACAGTACGTGCAGTATTGTTATGAAAAGTGGAAAGCTGTGCAGATATTAAGAGCTTGTGTACAAACGGAGGGGTCAATATAATTCAATATTAGATACACACATACATTCAAACCCCCTTAGGATCGGGTCTCCCCTCCTCTGGTATTCACTGTTGCTCGTTCACCCGAACAGGACAGCCAGCGAGCGCTTTAACATCTCATCATTTGTCAGAGGACCCGGGGGTAATGAACGGGGTGAATTGGATGTACTCTCTAATTATGGAAAGGACAAAAAGCCGGTCAGATTCTCTCGTCAAGGTCCTCCTCCTGCAGCTCCATGGGAGGCAGCTCTCACTCATAAATCAGATCTGCGGAGGATTAGAGAGAACATAAAACAGGGAAATATAGCACCGTGCGGACCCCAGACAATCAACCATGTAACGGCCGACGACAGGAAGTAAGTAGCAGGCCCTCCTTCCTGGTATAGGCATCGTAAACACTGTGGTGGCATCAAGTGAAGTACAATTACTCAAAGGGAATGGTAGAGATATTTCTTCTTTACCTGAGTATTTTTTGTTTTTGCTGCCTAATACTTTTAATCCACTACATTTTGGAACCAATATTGTACTTTTTAAGGCACTACAAGTATTTACAGTAACCCTCAAATCTAATAGCTACTTTTTATGGTTGAACAAATAATATGCTTATACTGTACGTCGTGAGGATGATGATGGTGATGATGATGTAATATTTAGCAACCAAGTATTTTATAGAGTATCTTAAATTGGCTCAACATAACTGTCACGATCTGTCTCTGTTGTGTTTTGTCTTGTCTTTTTCTTTCTTTGGTTTTATTTTGAAAAGTCTTCACCTCCTGTCTTGCCTGTTGCTTTCTGTCTGTTTTCCCTCCTACCTGATTACCCGATTGTGTTCACCTGGTGCCCCTGTGTTTTCTCCTCCCTCCTCACCTGTGTCTTGTTTGTGTGATTAGTCTTGTGTGTATATAAGTTCTGGTTTTTCTGTCTGTCATTGTTGGTTCATTGTTTGTCTTTGACTGTGTCATGGGGTAGGGTTATGTTTCTTACGCTTTGGCCTTGAAAGAAAGGTATTTTTTCGTTCCTTGGAATAAAGGTTTTTCGTTGAAATCTGCATTTGGGTCCAGCCTGCTTCACCCAACCCTAACAATCACAAGCTACAACATTACTTTATAGATTTATATTATTAGCCTATAGAAAATATAAATAGCTAATAAATAGCAGGATATAGAATAATTAAAATGAGCTCTACCTTTAGCTGTGATTAAACAATAATCATTGTAAAAAGTTACTTTTAACTGCACTACAATATATTTTTAACAGCTTTAAATATATATGTATACTTTATAGATTCAGATTAAAAGCAGATATAAAATAACACATAAAAGAAGATTACTATCTAATTATAGGTCAAGATCCTGCCTGTAGCAGCACAAGCGGTGTGAGAAAATAAAGAGCTTTTTCAACATTAAAGAATGGAGACATGTCACAGTGGAGACATAAAATACAAATATGAACCTGAAAAGAGCAGAACATGTCCTCTTTAATGCATCAATAACCCTATCAAGTTATTAAACATATGATTATGAAATCAGCCATTACACACAACGAGTCCCTTTTACTTTTGGCACTTTAAGTGTATTTGGATGTCAATACTTTTGTACTTTTACTCAAGGTTTAAAACCACCAGACTCAGGTAAATGGTAAATGGACTGTATTTATATAGCGCTTTATCCAGTCTTTAAGACCCCTCAAAGCGCTTTACATACTACATGTCGTTCACCCACTCACACCCATTCATAGAGCAGTGTACCACTTGCTCTAGGAACTAACATTCACACACACTCACACACTCACACACCGTTGGCCATGCCATCGGGAGCAACTCAGGGTTAAGTATATTGTCCAATGAAAGCGGGTTAAAAAGACAAAGACAATATAAAGTAATTGTGTAAAATAAAGATAAAATAATAATTGGTATTTGTTTTTGTAAAGCTATTTGTGTTAGTACATTTCAGTAACAGTCCTTTGTTTCAGTAGTTTTTTTCATTTAGAGTATTTGTTTTAGTAACTAGTGACAATTTAATTAAAAAACGTTATTTTCTTTTATATAAGGTAATGAACAGTTTCATCTCCACTGTACATCCGGGTGTCTGATTTGATTTAGTTCCAATAAATCGTAATATTGTAACCTTTTTTTTGTAGGGGGGGGGGGGCCGTAACCCTGGTCAGTGTTACGGGGGCACTGGCCCCTGTTGGCCCTCCCCTTGAACCGCCCCTGCAGTGAACCGGACCATCAAACGCTTCTGAGCGCAGTGACCTTACGAGCAGCATTAACATCCATCAACATGCTGCTGCTGCTGCTGCCGGCATGTTGCATGTTGATTGCATTTTAAATGTGTCTGACTGCTCAGGGATCGTCATGGCCGAGCCGCCCACACACTGATCCGTCTCGCCCCTCATGAATACTCTCAGTGAAGCTTGTTGTAAAACGACTTGAGTTAAAGTTCACTAAAACTGTTGTTATTTTAAGAGTTAGTGCACATTTATCTTCCTGAATGCTTCTTCCTCCTCCTCCTCCTCCTCCTCTCTTGAAAAGCAGAGAGATCACTCCAGCAGAATTACAAGCACAGACTTTTAACAGCACATGGAAAACAAAATAGCTCCACTCTAACTTCTCTCTCTTCATAACAGTTGCCACAAACTCACACTGGATGTTTGATCCTTTTATCTTACAAAAGAATCATGAATAATGCATAAACACTAGCATACCATTGAGTATTTCCTTTCATTTAAATCCTTTTTGAAGTATACCACAATAAACCCCTGCTAATCATCGAAGTAGAAGCATTCAGTCGCATGTATTAGGCCACCTCGTGTTCATATCCTATTGAAAATGTGTCCTCCAAATTTATAAACTGGCAGCAGTTTATAAAATCTCGATGAATATTAGTGCAGGTGTTTCCATGTATAAGTCCTGTTCAGACGGCTGTGGCTCAGTGGGTGGTGTGCTGGACTTCAAATCAGGGGGAAGCAAGTTCGAGTCCCACTGCAGTCAGCATGTTGTTGTGTCCCTGAGACACTTCACCCCAAAGTGCTCCTGTGGGGATTGTCCACAGTACTGAATGTATGTAAGTCGCTTTGGATAAAAGCGTCTAACAAATGTAATGTAATGTTTATTGCTAAGGGCTTGTTGAACTTTTGGTACACTTTTCTCCTTTTTTCTAAGAGGAAGTAAGTATGCACATATAAAATGCTCTCCTTTAAAGCTGCACTCGATATTTCGCTCATTGTTACAGTTTTATGTAAGAAATAGGATCTAAGCTTCTTCACTCTACAGCAGTGGTTCCCAACCTGGGGGGCCAAACCAGGCTTTTCTGGATAAGTGCATTTTTAAAACATAGTCATTGTCCATGCCGGTTTCAGTTGGATTATTTGTCACATGTTGCTCCGATCAGATCGGTCTCCTCCATTTTGTAGATTATTTACGACTTTTGAATCCACATAAACACATCGGCAAAATCTGGCTTACTTTGAGCGTGTGTTTTAAACAGTTTAATCCCTTTGTGAATTGGTTCCACTTCCGCGCCGTACTTTAATTTCTTCATACAGCGGGAATCCAAATGAATGAATTGAGTCCAATAGCCATCAAAGTCACTCCAATAGTGCTCCTTAATTACGCTTTCATCCTCCTTTCACATTCATCCAGTTTGTGACAGTAGTTGGAGCATTTTTGAAACTTTTAAACTTTAATTACCACTTTTGCGAGCCCCCTTGTGTGCAACTTCCAACAGGAGTCATTTGGAGGGGCTCTTGGGAAAAAAGGTTGGGAACCCCTGCTCTACAGGGTAAAACACAACTGCAGTGAAAATGGCCATAAACGTAATGCATGCAGTGAACAGTGGTGGAATATAACTACACTAACGTACACATTTCAGGTACTTGTACCTAACTTAAGTATGTTGGTTTTTATGCAACATCATACTTCTACTCTTCTTTATTTATATGACTTTAGTTACTCTGAGAACGATGTATCTCAAGAGGTGTTAAATGTTGAACGTTCGTCATAAACCGAACAATTAAATGTTTCTTTCTGTGTCGAGCACATAATTTTTACTTCTTAAGCTAAATGAACAGTTTTAAACCCCTCGAGGATAAGCAGGAAATGCTTTGTCACAAAGCTGAAAACAGAGCTGTTTATCAGAGCTTGTGAAAAGTTGACTTTTTAGAGATAAGTGGGTCTCAGAGGATGTGGGCGAAAAAACTCATGATTATCTTTTAGAATATGATGCATTGCTGATGATAAAACTACCCAACAATATTAAAGCCCAACCTTAAACATTAAAACCAAGAAAATATAACATAAATGCAGCATCAGGAAACATTTAAAACTAGCCATTAATACAGGGGTGTCCAAATCAAATACACAGTGGGACAAAATAAAAAAATCGGTACTAGTCGAAGTCGTACTAGTTGAAATGAACTTATTGCACATATTAAACCTGGAACTAACAAAGCTTAAATTATTGCCTATAAAAACAACATTAAACATTAAATAATCAGCTGCATTCATTTCTTATGGCTCTATCTGCAGCTTTTCCGGAGTCATTTCTTATGATTACATTTTCCCACAGGCCAACAACAGCTTCAACAAAACGATTTCCCTCAAAGAACAAACCAAACATGCCCTGTTGTCTCAAGAAACAAAGTGCAGAAGGAAACATCCATTAAACTCAGTGTGCTGCTCTGTGATGCTAGTTCAGATACTTGGCATCTCATCTTGGGTGCAAGTTCATCAATGTTTGGGGTCAGGCTCTGAGCTGAGGAGACCCTCAGGATGGAGTGAAGGTGCAATATACCAGCGGGCCAGATCTAATAGTAATTAGAAATGATCCTGCGGGCCGAAATTAAATCCACAAAGGGCCTGATTTGGCCCCCGGGCCTTGAGTTTGACACATACAATGCAGGTTTCTATTTCTGTCGCAGGCGGGACTGTAATCCACACTCTGTGCCATCATTGTGCATCACCAGTCTTTCAACACTTTATGTAAGGGAAACTTCTGCAGCAATGGAGAGTCAGGACTCAGAGAGACACGAGGAGAGTTGGAGCTTTGATGTCAAACACTGATAGTTTATTACAAGTATCGGCCGGAGAATTTCACATCACAACTCACACAGCCAGAGGTTCTGACTGCACGGGTGGGTTGCCACATCAATTCTGCCCAGCCTATCTCTCGATAGACCTTTTAACTAGTTTACAGAGAGTTAATCAACAGCTGGGAACCCTGGAGATATCCCCAACATCTGGAGACACTGAATCACTTGCCTGACTCTTAGGCTCTGTGACCGAGAGTTGACCGGTCATAAACTGAGAATAAGTGCAGCAGCACATTCTTTAAAGGAGTCAGGGTTGGTTATTAACGTCAACAGGCAATAAGGTTAAATATCTAAAAGTAAAGACAGAAATATTCCCTCGCACTTTATAGCCCGGCAGCTGTGAAAATACTGCACCATAGCGATGTTTGTTGTTTATGTTCATTATAATATATCTGAGTCCTTAATGATCATGTTGTGGTACTGGCCTTTTAGGTAGGCCTGAAAAGACTGAAAGTGATGCCAAGTGCCTCATCTTTATCACTAGATTAATCAGCTTTTAGACTTAGTGCTAATGCTGGAAAAGAGCTGGTAAAACTGGGCCTGGTTTTCCAGTTTAAAAATCAACCTTACTCTTGCTAGCTTCCCAATGTTACATTCCCAAGCTTTAAGTAAATCCTGCTCAATTTTATTTTACTTGATTACAATTTTTAGGACATATTATGCGACATGTCTCCATGCTTTAATGTTCAAAAAGCTCTTTATTGTTCTCATCCTGCCTGTGCTGCAGCACCTCTTTTCACCCTCTGTCTGAAACCAGAGCCCAGTCTGCTCTGATTGGTTGGCTGGCCGGCTCTGTTGTGATTGATCAACCGCTTAGAGATGTCTCACCCTATCACGTACAATGTGTTGGAGCGCTAGCTAATAGAAGCACAGGTGTTACAGTGTGATGTCATAATGTTGCAGACGTAAACAAAGGAGTCCAATGGATGCGATTCAGGCAAGGGGGGGGGCGGGGGGAGTGTGTGAGAGAGAAGGGTTTTCTAGCCTTTACAGACCATTTACATGCATACAAACCTATACATCACACTACAGGAAATGGAAAACCACAAAAAAGCATAATAGGGCCCCTTTAAGTGCTGGATCTTTTTTCTCGTAGTGACAGTTTTTTCATATGTGGTATTAGCAATGTTATAAAAGGTCTGAATACCTCCCATACTGTGCACAAACACATGAAGACTTTGACAGTTATCTTTAAAATGTATTTGCCAAATTCCTTGAATATCCCCATCTAAACGCAGAGATCCACATGCCCTCTCCCTGCCCTCAGTAAAAGCACACTTCAAAGACGGTCTCTCTTTGAAACTGTTTTTCTGATGTGCTGCGTTTGTTGTTGTTATTGTTGTTGTGTTTCAGCACATTATTCCCCCGTGACAACGATGGCAACACTGATGGGGATTACTGCTTCTGGGAAGTCGCTCATGCATCTCCCGTGAGGGCCTAATTTTTTTCAAGCAGATTATACAGAGTCACAGGCAGACGTGGGTGAAACATGCAGCTGCCCCACAGCTTGAATGCATTGTTATGTGTGGGTTTAATGTGTGTGGATTAATGTGGATTAATGTGCAGTCATGGCGACACAGGGAGATACGTGGAGATGAGGTCATTATATCAACTATTTCAAGGATTAATCTGTAGACATTTCATGTTTCTTTTTCTGTGGGCCATATAGCTTCAGTGTTGTCGCACTGGGTGACAAGTTCCTTCCTTTCAAAGATCACAAAGTCAATCCTATAGTATCCCTATGACATCTAGTTTGAACAAATCTTTACCTACTGTAATACCCCACATATCATGTATTTTATTTTTGCTATGTTTGTAAAATGTAATTATCTTAAATGTTTTATGTGAGGGACTGCGGATGGAAATGAGCTCAAAGCTAAATCTGGCACTGTTACGCTTGATACATTTGAATGTTTTAAGTGTTCATTAGCATTGTCCCTGCCAAATAAACAAATACATGAAAAATGAACAGTCATTAAAGGAAGTAGTGGCTCTTCAAACACTGTACTTGTAATCAGGGATTTAGCAGAATTAACTGTCATTGTTCCGGTCCAGCAATGCAGTTGACGTGCACTGTTTTGGTAACGTAAATAACCACGAGAGCATCAAATGCATATCGTTTTTTAACATTTGCTATGATAACTAAAGTAACCAGCTGTTTAAGGGAATCATTAGCATCTGTATACAAATTGACTAATAATATATTTGTATGCATTTTTTGTGGCCACTTGGGGTCATCAGAAACAGCTTTAATCACCACACTGGCACATTATCACATTATAAAGTTGAAAGGGGAAAGGTGTTAGCGGAAAAGTTGCTTTTTTAAATATCCAACAGGTAAAGAGCAACATTACTCATGTTTTCCTCTATGATCGAGATACATCCCAAAATACATGCTTTGATATCATCTCTTTAAAAAAAAGATGAATTCTCTGTATTTCTGCCTGAGTGAAAATTCCCTCTTCTCTCTACATGTTGTAGAACTGCAGCAACAAGACTTCAAACTACATCTACGATGATCTAAGACCTGACTGTATTTCTTTTACCTTGTCGATTTTAAATCATCATTTTTGAACATTTCTTTGATCACCTTTCAAGTCTTCTGCTGAACATATAGCAAACATCTCACATTAAATCCAATCAGTGTTTTAAAAACATGGTTTTACATTATTTTTCTTCTTCTCTCAGTTTCTTAGTGGTAACTATTTAACTCTATTACGTACCAACCGTTTACATCTATATGTATATAATGTACGTACATGTACTGCATGTGCATATTTGGTCGTGCACTGAATGTATAAATATCTACACATGCATGCATATTTGTATATCTCTATGTGCACATATGGGAAGCGTTACACAGTGGGCTTCTGCTCAACAGGGATATGCATACATCAACACTAAAACAGGAGCAGTGAAAATTCAGCGCCAGGCTGCATGCTGTGATAATGTTGATGTACAGTGAACATGATTAGGTGTACTTATATTTGAATACTGACATCCAAGCAAACTGATTTATAATAGCACTTTTCATTAAATAAGAAAGAAACAAGAGAATAAGGTGCAATGCACTGAATAAAGAGAAAACTGGATAGATAGATCGATAGATAGATATATAGATAGATTGATCGATCGATCGATAGATAGATGGATAGATAGATGGATAGATGGATAGATGGATAGATGGATAGATAGATAGATAGATAGATAGATAGATAGATAGATAGATAGATAGATAGATAGATAGAT
>CALSBZ010045250.1:0-18281 GCA_943591055.1 Gobionotothen gibberifrons | reverse complement strand
TGAACAAAAATATAAACGCAACACTTTTGTTTTTGCTCCCATTTTTCATGAGATGAACTCAAAGATCTAAAACATTTTCTATATACACAAAATAACCATTTCTCTCAAATATTGTTCACAAATCTGAAAAAATCTGTGATAGTGAGCACTTAATAATAATAATTATAATCCATCCCACCTCACAGGTGTGGCATATCAAGATGCTGATTAGACAGCATGATTATTGCACAGGTGTGCCTTAGGCTGGCCACAATAAAAGGCCACTCTGAAACGTGCATTTTTGCTTTATTGGGGGGGTCTGGGGGGGTCCGAAAACCAGTTTGCACTTCGCACAGCCATTGAAGAGGAGTGGACCAACATTCCACAGGCCACAATCAACAACCTGATCAACTCTATGCGAAGGAGATGTGTTGCACTGCGTGAGGCAAATGGTGGTCACACCAGATACTGACTGGTTTTCGGACCCCCCCCAGACAGAAAAAAAACAATCGTTGCTGTTCTGTTTAAAATGGTTAAAATGAGACTTTAGAGAGATTTTCAACTTCCACTAATCAAAACTTAAGGTACATTTCCATGAATATAATTAAATAGCTAACACACAATTGAACACAGGGCTTTGTAACAAAGTCTTTCTGTCATGTAGTCCGTATTTGCATTACAGAAAACAAGATTCAAACAACACAGAGATCTGCTGATTTAGCATTTCTTGCGATCAAAAGACTCCGCAGGTGACCTTCAGATTCAAGAAGGAATACAGGTGTTGTTTTGAGATAACGCTCATTTTCTTTTGCCGTCTCCAGTTGGCTTTTCATGGCAACTCACGGAGCATGAAATGAACTTGTTTTTTAATGTGCAAACTTTAAAGTGGTGCCTCCTGTTCTGTAAAACAACAGATAAAAGAAGACATGGTGATTCAAACCCTAAATCGTTAAGACAAACCAACATCCACTGAACATTTACAAATGTATCTGCAGTTTGTCACGTCACCCCTGTCCCTGCTTGAGTGCAAGATATAATATACCCACTCATCAAAACATGGAAAGATGTGACTTTATGTCAACAACTCTACAGGTGACCTTTCATTCAGGAGAGCACAGGTGCCATTTAGTCATAGCTCATTTATCCCTGTGTACTCCAGGTTATATTACCCCTTGTCCCTCTGATGCCCATCCAGCATGAAATTGGATAACTTGTTGTAATGTACAATATTATAGTGTCCCTTCTGGCTCGAAAATTAACTCAAAAGACTTGAATGTAACAGTAAAATCTGTGACAAGGTTTTGAAGGAATTATTTTGGAATATAGAATCTTGCTGTGGTTGTAAAGCCACTGAAAACGTTTAGCTTGGGTACAATAAAATCAAAGAAATGTGACCAATCTTAACATTTGAGCAATAAAAGCCGAATAGATGTTATTCAGTGGCCAGAGAAATGGCACAAAAGCACAATTGATCTTTAAAGGGCTCGCGAGCGCCTCAGGTTCAAATAATGCACTGATGCAAAATAACAAAAATGTATTTTTATATGTAATTACTCACAAGGTGTCATTTTGATCCTAGATGAGCTTAAAGGTGGGGTAGGTAAGTTTGAGAAACCGGCTCGAGATACACTTTTTGTAATATTCCAACATCCCGATAGCAATGAATATCTTAAATGCTTTGACAACAAATACATAAAAAAAATGTGATCTGTGGAAGCCGTGGCGCTGTAAAAAGCACGACCAATCATCTGAGCCGGCCCGGCTAAAATAACTGGATGGCCTACCTGCCTGTCAGCCTTCCATCTGGGCACAAACTTATCTCGTGCCCTCATTGGTCATGTGCGCGTTCGTGTGTGTTGGAGGAGGGGCTCTGGAAGGAAGTGGCAGATTTTTTCCGGTTGTGTATTTTCAAATTCCAGCGCACTCGAGCTGGTTTCTCCAAAATGACCAACCCCACCTTTAAGTGCAGATCCTCCACTCTCATTGGCCTCCAAATATGATTCAAATATCATTTGTAATCTGTTTCTATTAGCCTGAATGTCACGGCTGTGTAATCATGCTTCATAATCTCGAGCCGTCCACTTCATATGAGCGTAAGTACTTCTGGCAGTTAGTTTGAAATGAAACACCATTCAGTTCAACAGCCACTCGGCGTTATAATGACGGTCTGAGAGATTCGGTTCAATGTTTGTGAATGAAGAAAGCTCTTTGCCAAATTCATGTGACACAGATCTAAAAAACAAAGCCTGAATTAATTGTGACGGAAAGAAGAGAGGAGTAAGGGAGTATTTTCTGCTTTAAAACGGACAACATAATTAAGAATTAAAACTCACTTCTGTTAAAAGCAGAAAAAGGTATTTGATACTTCTGATCATTTTACAAGTTTGGTTCCTGTATTTTAAAGAACTTTTCCCATGTTATATTTATTGGACTGACTGAAATTCTTAATACCTTGACGGACCAGAAATAAATACATTACACATCCTGACAAATATTGGACATGGCGCTCTAAGTTTAAAACACTATAACTTGTAACTTAACATAAATAGATATTCATTTTAAAGTTTATAATTGGATTTATTTCTAGACCTTTAAGAGGAATCTATTGAAGTGAGTTGTTGTCACTGAGCTGACAGGAGGTGCTGCCGAGGGTTCATTCAACTCTTTAAATTAAGTTTCCAAAGAAAAACAATCTGCATTTTAATTGATTTTTCAGCATGCTTTGGTTTAGAGTCAAACGTTTGTTTTATTTTAAGTTTGAAGACAACGGACATGACTTAAACCTGTTATGTGTCTTCACCAGATTTTAAGATAAATATTTGTTTCCCCTAACCTCAATAAAATGTAGGATAGATATTAGTCCTTACACTCACACGTATTGTTAATCAACATTACTCAGAGAAATCTCAGTTGTCAAGTGGTGTAAATGAACCAATCATATGCTCCCGTTCTGTGCTTGAGTATAATGCTGGATATTTTTAACTTTACTTGCGTGTCAGAACTTTATACTACTTTATATTTCTATTTCACTTTATTTCGGAGGCAAATATCGTACTTACAGGGTAAGTGCATTAATCTGACAGCTGGAGTCAGTAAAACAAACAAGAAACATGATTTTATAGATGTGTGCTCCAAATTAAACTATTCACATTAACATACGATTTTAGCTCTCTGGAAAGGACCTTTCCACCCAGCAAGTGCTTTTACTTTAATAACATTCTGCTTTTAATACCTTTTGTATTTCTCTTCAAGTTAAATCTTGTATTTAAGACTTTTAACAGAGTATAAGTAGAGAGCTCTATCTATACTTTTACTTAAGTTTGAGATCTGATTACTTTTTTCACCACTGCAGATTAGGGCTGAACGATTAATCGATTTTAAATCGAAATCGCGATTCTAAATGATTCTTCTTGTGTGTCAGTCATCCACACCAATCAGAAGTGCTGTGCTCCACATGTACCAGACATTGTTAACCAATCAGAAGTGCTGTGCTCCACATGTACCAGCCATTGTTAACCAATCAGAAGTGGCCCATGATAGAAGGTGATAGACAGATTGATCCAATCACCTGCCAAGTATTTTTGAAAGTGCCTGCCCTTTCCAAATGGCTTCCTATGGAGCTTTCCTAGATGGTTTGGTGAAACAAACCGTCTGAGTCAGGTTAGCAATGCTCCATCACATGTTTCTATCACAGGGTGAATCTTAAACTGAAGCTTGACTTTAAAGCAACCCAACGGAAGTTTATTGTAAAATGCGGCCATATCTCCGGCTAGAAAGGTCGTATCAACGTGCTCCCGTCTCTAGCACCCCGCAGCCCGAGCTACGAGCGAAATAACTAATCTTACATGAAACTTCCGTTGGGTCGCTTATAAACAAATATCGCAAATCGAATCGCAATATCTGTCAGAAAAATCGCAATTAGATTATTTCCCCAAATGGTGCAGCCGTACTGCAGATGCGTTTTAGTATAGATTGAAATCACAAATATGTATTGATTTAAATAATGTAGGTGAGTTCAGGTCAAAGCTTTATTGACAATGTCTTTGTAGGTTATTTATTTGATCAGCCCAGCATCTGATTATTCATGGAACACACAGCCTTACTCTTTCATGTGTGCTTTTAAATCTGAAATGCTTCCAAAAATATCTCCCCTGATATTTTGGATCATCTGTTCAGCTTGGCTCGCTTCACTCCTCTGTTTTGTTTGTACAAAGAGAAGAATAATAGCCTCAATTTCTGAGAGCGTTTCGCTTATACCCTCTCGATGTTGGTCATATCGCAGAGAAATTACTGAGAAAATCACCTGAATACAAGAACCCGGTTTCACTCAACAGAGATTGAATTGTCTTTTGTTGCAGCCGCACTTCATTGTGCGTTTCATCTTTGAAAGAAAATTACATGAAATGTTTTTTTACACGAACCATCTGAGAATTGCTGATTGACCTTGAGGAAGTCGAACAGCAAGAGGAGGAATGTGACAAAAAGAGCTGAAGTTTGTTTACGCAACCTGCCTCCCGATGTGATCACGAGCAGTCTCCGTTTCAATGTCAAACGACTCTCTGCCAGTGCTCAGACTTTTGTTTACATGCTGCGTCCTACCTACGTGACTGAATCTATAATTGCTTTGTGTATTGGATATCAAGAGAAGAAGAAGAAACCTGTAGGAGATTGAAACACAATGTTTGCAGCAGAAACCACAGAACTGTGATTTCATGCTTATCACGCCGAGCCGTTTAAAGAGAAAAGCGAGCGGGAGGATTCATTGTGTTTTCTCCACATGAAGCCTCGATTCCCGCTGTATAGAATCTGCACTGAGCGCGCTGCTCTCCATCCAAAACAAGAATTTGTCACTGAGCAAGCGTGAAATGATATTACATTTGTGGTGAAAGCTTGTAATTGCCGTGAAATTATCTTATTAAATGAAGCCGACGGAAACCCTGAAACACAAATAGCGCTGCGCTCTGGGAGGCGGTTCGTCAGGTCAGACGGTCGATTCAGAAAACAAGGAAGTCCTCGTCGGTTTCTGTGTGCGTTTGACCTGGTCTGAGAGAAATGAGGCTTCAGTCGAAGGGAGAGAAGCAAACTGTCAGCTGAAAGCAAAGTGCAGCCTTCCTTAGAGTCCATTTTCAGTTGTGTCCTCATTACATTGCATGTCACTTGTTAGACGCTTTTATCCAATGCGACTACATACTCAGTACTGTGGGCAATCCCCACAGGAGCAGTGTGGGGTGAAGTGTCTCAGGGACACAACGACATGCTGACTGCAGTGGGGTTTGAACCTGTGACCCCCTGATCCGAACACCTACTGACAATCCACTACGCCACACGCCCCCTCATGATGTAACGACACTCTGAGCGGCCAATGAGAGCAAGAATATCAGAGGGGGAGGGACATTTGATTTCTATAGAGTGGCGAAGTCACGCCCATCTACTTCCGCCAAATGGGACCTTATTTCTAAAAAACTATGCATTGAAGTCAATGGAGAGACAAAGATTATCTTTCGATCCCGTTTGAATTGTGCCACGAATTACACATATGATGTTTGTCAATCTTAAATAATAATTTCCATGTCAAAAAAGTCACAGTTTGTCGTAAAACTGTTGAAATATAAGACTATGAAAAATACGCAACTAGAAAGACTACAAATCCCAGAAGAAAGAAGTGAAATGTGCCAACGTGACGGCCGTCTTGGTGTGTGGTGCGAGACGGGAGATGTAGTTCATTGAGCGGTTCACTGTGAAGTAAAAAATGTGTTACTTCACAGTTTTACACATTTTACATTTTTTTGACTTGCAAAATTATCTTTTAAATTGACAAACATCATACGTGTAATTCGTGGCACAATTCAAACGGGATCGAAAGATAATCTTTCTCTCTCCATTGACTTCAATACATAATGTTTCCGAAATAAGGTCCCATGGAGGTCCCCCGGAAAAGGGAGGGACTTCGACTCTCTATTGGCAATGTCAAAAGGAAACACTCTGTATTCTGTATGCATTTTTATAGAAACAAATATAAGTCATCATTCAGTAGTGAAAACAGAAAGTTACGAAGTTTACTCATTTTGAGGTATCAGTATTTCCATTATCTGCTTTTTGTTTGACTTCTAATCCATTACATTTTATTGGCCAACATTGTCCCTTTTGTCTCCTTTTATATTATTGCTTAAATTAGAAAATAATATTACAAATATATTTAAAAAAACTTGACTGAATTATAACATAAAATATTAAAAGTACGTATAATAATCAAAACTATTTAATGCAATAATATAGATTAAGATACAACTTTTTAAATCGAAAAAGCTCATAATTGTGTACTTTTAATGAATTTAACTTTTGAATGCCTGACTTCAACTAGTATTTAAAACACTTTGGTACAGTAGAACTTATTTCAAATAAATAAAGTATCTTACTACTTTTCCACTTCTGATGGAAAACGTACACTGTTCTATATTGCTAGTTTCATGCACCATTATCTTCTTATCACCACTCTTTTGTACATGAACAGTGAACATCACCTGAGTGTGATTGTTGAACATCTAATACATCACCGAACCGTCTGCATTAATATTCTGCTGCATCAGCCTCTCTCTCCTGGAGGATTAACCGCTGGAGATGTTTCTCCCTCGTTCACCCACAGGAGCTTCAGTGCGGCTGGGCGCTGATGTTGGTCGATACGGGGGCTTACGGTTGAGCGTTAGGGGGTTACGGCTTAGCTTTGAAGCCTGCACACACACTATCTGACGCGCTGTGATTGGTTAGCATGTGCTGCTTGTGTTTCTCACTAGCAAAGTCTAATGCTGGAGGAGATTATTTATAGTGAAAACAAACATAAAGCAACTTCAAGGAAGGTTCAATTATCTGGTCCATTTCAATGAAACGCTCCAGCGACTTCACTCCTCTGCTGTCCTGCTCAGTAATGGGACCAGAAGGAACAGAAGTGACCTGGATGTAACTCCAGTTCTGTTACTTTGTGTGTTGCCCACTGTCACTTTGTGTTACCACTTAAATGAAAGAATGAACATTAGCTGTGGCAGCTGGAGGTAAAAGTCATTTATTATACATCTAGTGTTGTGGTTATATATAAATGAACAGCATCACTACAGTCAGTCCATTACATCTAGTATAAACCAATTTAAAAGCTATATTTCCATCTTTTCTGTCTTTCTTTGATTATAATGAAGGTTTGGGTGCTGACGTATAATTACTGAGAAAGTATCAAAAAGCTCAATCAATGGAGACAAAAACCCTGAAGACTGACTGACCAATCAGAGCGGGTCTTTCTTTGAAGGTGAGTTTGAAGTGACAGGCGCTTAAAAGCAGCTTTTCAGAAAAAGGAGAAATACAGGTATACTGAGACTGTTAGAGCCATTTTCCTTTTGTTATTATTGTCTGAATGTTAGGCTTGATAATAATATAAATTAGATTAAACTCTTGATTATCAGGTATTTTTGTGAGTCACACTATGGCTTAAAGGTGACCTATCATGCAAAATGCACTCTTGTACGTCTTTTATACATGAATATGTGTCCCCGGTGTGTCAGGGAACTCACCAAGTGTCAGAAAACACAACCCTCTCTCTTTTCCTCCATACCCAAATCTCTAAAAAAGGGGCTGCAAGGGATCTGATACAGACTGATCCAGATTTGAACACTTCTATGATGTCACAGAAGTGGCGCTACGGCTATTGGGCCAACTCCACCAATCAGGAGGAGACAGCCACGGACATTGCCGTTGGAAAGCGCTGGAGACGCTGTAGTACATATGCCAGGCCTGTAGATGGTGCTGTTCTCACAGAATCAGCCCATGAAAAGACAGTGTTCAATTGAGCGAAATGAGGAATGGCTAAAATGCATGATCTGTTTGGTATTTTGAAAAATAAAAAGTATAAATATGCCTTTATAGGTATGGTCCTACACTATATTATTCAAATATAGCATGATAGGTCCACTTTAAAATGTATTAATTTAAGGCTCATTTATTTGTCATGATATGTGCGTCAGTATCACGTGCATGGCTATATGCCTATATGTTGATAGGACACAGCTGATGGTGATGAGACGGGGAAGCGGAAAAGTGTTTTGACCGTGTTCCTTTTGAGACTGATAACTTTATTTGACTACGAAGCGAAGAAATGTGTCCTCCTGTTTGTCTGTCGTCTGGACCATTGAATAAAGCTCATCTAATTCAACAACGATCTCCGCTGAATTGTTTGGAAACAAAGAGAGACAAATGATGTGAGAAAAATCTATTTTTTAAAGCAATATATGTATGTATGTATATGTTTAACAGACTATTTTTCCAAGGCTGCAAGTACATAGCTTCAAATAAGACCGTACAATTTTGTCAGACCCTCGTTTAGCACGCTGTCTGCCCTCTGGCTTATTTGAATAAAGTCTCGTCTACCCAGTGTTAGCGTACAGACTCACATTCAGCTCACGCGGGTCAGTTATTCTGGCGGCTGGGCAGTGAGGCAGGTAGACATGATGGTTAGCCCGCGGCCACAAAAGCAGTAAATGCATTTTCTGTTCTGCTTTGCTGCACCCGATTGAATCCCCTCCACCGGACACAGACCCACACCTGCATCCCCGGTCATGTAGGCGCCTAGCCTCCTCGAATGAGCCTTATTAGATCAAATGCCTCTGTAGCCTCTGAAAATAACCCTCTAAAGAGATCAAACAGCCTCCTAACACAAGGCTGCAAGGTGTGTCTGCTTGTATTGAGGATACGTCTCTGCACGCTGTCACAGAGAGAGTCTCTTGCATATTCATGCCCCTTATAAGTGTTATATTTATACTTATATTGTCAAAAGGGATAAAAGGATAAGATGAAATGTTATTGGCCCTGATTAGAAAATGATATACATGTAGCTGCAGCTCTTCAAACGTGCACTAGGTTACAAATCAGGGCGGAACAGTTGAACATAACAAGAATAGCAATATAATTAATGACAAAACTATAATTGTTATTTTTCTTTTTTTTTTTCATTTGCCACTATTTTCTAAGCATAAATGTCAACTTAAAGGGGACCTATCATGCAAAATGCACTTGTGTACGTCTTTTATACATGAATATGTGTCCCCGGTGTTCCAGGGAACTCACCAAGTGTCAGAAAACACAACCCTCTCTCTTTTCCTCCATACCCAAATCTCTAAAAAAGGGGCTGCAAGGGATCTGATACAGACTGATCCAGATTTGAACACTTCTATGATGTCACAGAAGTGGCGCTACGGCTATTGGGCCAACTCCACCAATCAGGAGGAGACAGCCACGGACATTGCCGTTCGAAAGCGCTGGAGACGCTGTAGTACACATGCCAGGCCTGTAGATGGTGCTGTTCTCACAGAATCAGCCCATGAAAAGACAGTGTTCAATTGAGCGAAATGAGGAATGGCTAAAATGCACGATCTGTTTGGTATTTTGAAAAATAAAAAGTATAAATATGCCTTATATAGGTATGGTCCTACACTATATTATTCAAATATAGCATGATAGGTCCACTTTAATGTTTGCTGCTTTGTTCATATTGTATGTCTTAAGTGTTTTCTGGCCTGGTGATCAGAGTGAACCAGGACATTAGAAGCATTCACAACTTAAACTAAAACCATGAAAACAATCGTGGGTTGCAGCCGTAAGATCAGTACAATGTTAGAGAAGTAAAACCTGAATGCAAAATTAATAACATAAATCATCTGTCCCAAAGAATTAAAGAAAACGGTATGTGCAGTGAAACGTAAAGTGAAGATACGACACTTTGAAAAGGAAACATTAGAGAACATTAATGTGAATTTCTAGCGATACTAATAGTCTGTATATATCTTTTGTCCTCACATTAATCAGGTCTAGAGTCGACCTTGCCCTCTTCTGCTCCTCCTCCTCCCCCTCCTCCTCCTCCTCCTCCCCCTCCTCCTCCTCCTCCTCCTCCTCCTCTTTGGCCGGTGCTTGACATTTTAACTGCAGCAGGTAGAGAATTATAAGTCTCCTGACAGAGCACATAACACCTTCTGACTCGAACAAGCTTTGCTCCGATGTTTAGGTCGGCTAAAGACTTGTTTCTTTGTGCACGCTGTACCGTTGAATTACAATCAAATAATCATAAACATGCAAGATGTGCAGCATCTTTTCAGACAAGTGGGTCTTTTTGGACCCGGTGAGGTGGTTTTCTTGAAGTATCTTTGTAATTACATTTTTTTATCATTTCATATTCCAGCTATTCCTCAAAAAACATGTTTTGGATATCATGCCATTCACATTTTAAATGTACATTCTATACATTTTAAGAAATTGTAGTTTTTGTATTTCTACCCCAAGCTTCCATAAGTGGGTCAAAAATGACCCGCATGCATTTCCTATGGGATCCAATGGGAACCTTTGATTCTTATCACCTGTTGCTGTCAGGAATACATTCACTGTAGGACACACAGACTACATCACAAGTGACACCTCTCAGGAAGAGTATTGTACACAGCAAGATCTGATACCTGTCAGTATAATAATAATAATAATAATAATAATAATATAATATTTGTATAGGGCTTTTCAAGGACTCAAAATCGCTTTACAATATAAGGGAAGGTTAGGGTGGAGGGTATAGGACTATCAAACTTGATCAACCGGCATGGATTGATGGGGGGAGGGGGCTATGAGTAGACAAGAGGAGAAGAGATGAGTTTTGAAAAGAGACTGGAATACTGTGAGGGTCTCAGAATAGCGGAGATCTTTGCATCGATATGTTCAAAATGTAAAAAGAAATTATAAAATTATAAATTGTGAAAAATTAAATATAAAATATTTCTAGTGTGAACCAAAATATAATACTACAATTATACAAGTGATTTTTCTTAACCAAAATGACAAAAATAGCATAAAAACACATATTATTCTGATACGGGTCCTTTTAGACGCACTGGAGGACTGTAGGGTCCAGTCACTCGGGCATCGAAGGGTTAAGTGATGCACTTACTGGACGGATGTGCTATCTGTCCTGAGGAAGAAGAATGAGTGCATCCATAAAGCCGTGCAGCATCAGCTGTAATGCATTCTGTCAGTGACGTTCTGTTATATGTTCACTAAATTGGATGTGAACCAGTCACTTTAGATTATAGTCGTACAACTCTGTGTGAAAGGGAAGAAATCACCCCGTGGCAGCAGTATTCAAATCTGCTTGTAAAATTGTCAAGCCTTCATCCGAGCAAACAGAGCGTCGCCTGCTCTTTTTAGTTTCTCATCCGGCAACAAATAACACTAATTCAGCCATTTGCTTTTGACAAACATCAGCTTTTGGGTCCCTAACAATCAGCTAATGCTTCACATTTACTGCTTCACATTTCAATTTTCACAATTTGTTGTAATGCAATGACACACAAATCATAGTAATCCCAGTGAGAGACTTCCAGCGGCTCTTTTTCCTCTTGTGTCTGCAGAGCTGTGTGAAATGAGATGCTTTACTTTCTGGTCATCCTGCGCGGCTCCTGGAGGTTTGAAAGCTTTCAAGTCAAAGTAATGATGTTGCAAGCCTTTACTTAAATTAGTACCACATTATACTTTCCACTTTGGCGTGCAATTAGGTGCCTATTGTTCAGCTCTCTCTGAAATGTTAAGCTACAAAGTCTGACAATTCGATTCAAAGCAGTAGGTTTGCTTTTAATGCTGGATTTATTTGGTTACAAAGCAAGGGACATTTCTTCAGTTAAAAAGTGCTCAGGCCCCGTTAACAAATGTTTTATCACAAGGTTATTTATTCTTCTCTTTACCGTAAGCCTACATAATAAGAAATGCAGTGCGTAATGGTACATTATTTAATTTGAACTGGCAAATTGAGGATTACTAGAAAGGTGCCCTGATGAGTCTCATTGTTAAAGGGGACATATATTGCTCATTTTCAGGTTCATATTTGATTTTTCGTGTCTCTACTGTGACATGTCTCCACGAACACAGGGATTTTAGCATTTGTAGACATGCACAAAAAAAACCCATAAAAGACTCGGGAGGAAAGAGGACACCCCCAACGCACAATAGGTCCCCTCTAAAGGCCCTGACACACCAAGCAGTCACCAGAGAACTCAATAGCGTCGCCGTGTCCTCCTGCGTCTTGGCCATGTGTCGCACTGGAACACACCGCAAAGACTTCAGCCGAGCACGTAGGAACTGCGCATGCGTGAGTGGCAATAACTCTCCTTACCAGCAGGCGGCGGTAGTGTGTATTCGTCATTCAAAACAGGCAACAACCGGAAGACAGAGAAGAAGAACAGACTACGTGATATAAACAAACAACAAATAGCGTGTGCGTTCCATGTTCACTCTCATCCATCAAAAACATGTTTCGTGCGGTACTGGAGCTATCAGCCATTGGAGTGTTGCTTGTGGAAGACGTTCTCAAGCAACCGCTTCGCTTCTCATGCACTGAATCGCTAGCTGAACAGCCAATCAGAGAGATTTCTTTGTCCGACTGCCTGTGGCCAACGCACGTGAAAGGCCAAATAAGGCGTGTCACAGCCGACGGTGCGGGACACACCAAATTGAGTTTGGGCGACAGGGCACGCTTCGTCGTCCGACTAACGAAAACGGCCGATTTCGGCATAATGATGTTTACATGTTGTGTTGCTCAACGTAACGCAGTGTTTTACTGAGATCGGGAACCCATGATGAATACATGCACTTCCTATAAAACAATGGCAGAGTATGAACAAACAAACAAACAAACAAACAAACAAACAAGGCCCCTTTCAAAGAACAACATATCCACAGTGCTACTAACGGTCTAAGAATCACACAGGTTACCTTTGTTTCCCTCCCTTGCTGTTCTGCTTCCAGTCAGCAAAATCTTCAACAACATTTTCTATAACCAACTTTCTGTTGATTTAGAGCACCGGCACCCACCTGTTCTTTCACCTTATGCAGTGCGTTTCATCTGTTCCTCCACAACCCCCTCCTTTTTTCGATTTGATTCCTTTCATAACTTGTGAAGCACTTGCCTTTGTGCCTGAAATGTGCATTATAAATCAAATTAACTCCCTTTCAACTCGACCGAATATGAATATGGAAACATTTAAATCAAGTGCAATAGATACTGTGTAGATAGTGTTCCTGTCCCCGAATATATTTGCATCCATGCTGTATCTAGAAACCATATCCATAAGAGATGTGCCATTGTGTAAAGGTGTCGAATTAGCGGAAGTGTTCTGCGTTAAAGGAAGAATAATCACTTCATTATGCCGTCTGTCACACCTTTCAGATTTCTGATTTGTGTGCGGCATCGTTTACCGTCTTCATAATGTGGCGTGATGAACATGAGAATGTAAAGTCACGGCGGCGTGTCGCTGTAAGCCTCCTGTAAAAACCAGGAGCAGCGCCGCAGCATTGTCGGCGCGAGAGGCTTTTGCATATTAACGTCGTAACACAGTTCTGTGCGGGCAGCCATAAATCTTCTTTACTGTAAGAGAAGGGACCCGGCATGTCAGGAGCTGCTTGAACAGTCAGGGAGAGCTTAGGAAGTGCTCTGGTTACTGGACTTTTGCTTTGGATTACTCCCTACTGCGAGGTTTTCTTAGAAGCCTGCTCTAAATTATTCAACAGTATAAATGAGATGAATTGATTATTGAGCTTTGGATCAATTATAATCAGTAGTCCTGTGTGTAATTCTGGATCTCAGGTCTTTGTCTTGATCTCTGTCTCTGGAGAAATCTCTTCAATTGGTCCTCATCTGTTTAGCTAATCCTTGGTTTTCGTTCCCTTGGTCTTGGACGGGCTTCTATTAACAGGCTGCAGAGGTTACACACTGTTTTACATGATTCAGAGTTTGTTTTGCAGTCATAAAATCTGTTATTTTGTACCAGTCCTATTCCAACTCTTACTCAACCCGTCTGACTTTCCCTCCTTTTGTTTTACGGCCAAATGGATGGCTTAGTTCTTGTGTTATGGACTGCCGTTTCTACGCCTAGTGAGGAAATCAAATCAAATCAAATCAAGTTTTATTTATATAGCACATTTATAAAAAAATGTGCTGTACATATAATAAAAATAGCCTACAGTGGAGACACTTTACAGCAAATACAACAGCACAGATTGTTCAGAATATCAGTATGAGAAAAACGACACCCTCTGTCCTTAGACCCTCTGTCCTTAGACCCTCTGTCCTTAGACCACCCTCTGTCCTTAGACCCTCTGTCCTTAGACCCTCTGTCCTTAGACCCTCACATCGTACAAGGAAACACTTCCAGAGAAACCCACAGTTTAAAGGGGAACATGGGAGAAACCTCAGGGAGAGCAACAGAGGAGGGATCCCTCTCCCAGGACGGACAGACGTGCAATAGATGCCGTGTGTAAATCGAAGAGATAATACATTTACAACATAGGTAGACCGAATGTTAGGAAATGCGTGTGTCTGTAAAACATGGCGCTAACAATAACCTGGTTTTGATGAAGCTTTGATTCTCTTTGAGCGTGAAGACTTTAAAGTGTAATATTGTAAAGCGTATTCTTTATGTTGCTCACTAGAATTGGTTTATACAAACCTCTCGACCTGCATGAGGCTTTGATCGTGAATACTTCATACTCTCTTTGAATAAAACATAAATACGACTGTCTTTTAGCTAAACAAATGTGGTTTCACTCCTGTGTGAAGTTCTCGGCTGGGGTCGGAGATAATGAAGGGATGTTTGTCAGCATCCTTAATCAGTGAAGCTGGCAGGAGTGTAACCTGTGAAGTCTAGGTTTCCTTTTACATTACATTTAGCTGACGCTTTTATCCAAAGCGACTTACAATTACCGATTACAGGGACATTCTCCCTGGAGTAACTAAGGGCTAAGTGCCTTACTCAAGGGCACACTAGTGGTGGTGTTCCTGGCGGGATTTGAACTCACAACCTTCTTCAGCCCACCTCACTATCCATTAGACCACCACTAACCCTTTTACTTTACATTACATGTTACTTGTTAGACGCTTTTATTCAAAGCGACTTACATACTCAATACTGTGGGCAATCCCCACAGGAGCAATTTGGGGTGAAGTGTCTCAGGGACACAACCACATGCTGACTGCAGTGGGGTTTGAACCTGTGACCCCCTGATCCGAACACCAACGCACAACCCACTGCACCACACACCTCCCTATCAAGATATTGTTCTGGGAACTGCAAAATGCTGATGCATGAATGACTAAACCGTAGTGAAGTGAAAAACATTTCCAGCCGGCATATACAAGACGGTAGAAGTAAGTCTGAGTGAGAGCCGCTTAGAAGGAATACTTCAACCCCCAAAATCATTATTTGGGTAACATGTATATAATAATAATAAATAATAATACATTACATTTATAAAGCGCTTTTCCTGGTGCTCAAAGCGCTTATATGGTGTCAGACAGGCGACAACGCGTCATAACGGCCATAATCACTTCAATTTGGAGATTTTTCGTTATTTGCATGTGTTTGGAAAGTGCGTTTCTCCTAAAGGAAGTGTTTTGGGCCGTTGTAGCGTGTTTGCACCTACAGTCGGCCACTGTACATTTGACCTTATGATACACTGACTTCTTAAAGACATTTCATATTTCTTGCATGCCTCGAAGGTAAAAGAAGAAACGTTCAAATGATTGTTGTATTGCAAGCAGTTGTTTGAATTCAGGAGTATGTGGTTCAGGTTTTTGTTAAAGACAATCCTCTTCCATAGATAAAAGACTATTTGAAAAAGTCTAATTCACTTCATAGTTTGTTTGTTGCAGAATTCTTGACTTGAACTTGAAATGAACTGGAGCCGGGTTTGTTTGTTTGGTTCTTTTGCTGATAAGACCAGGCCGGCTGAAAAATTAATTCAATTCATGAGACTCTATTATAGCTCCTGCTGCTTTATGAGCACCACAACAAAGGAAATGGCAACAACAGCACTGGATGTACAGAGACATGGACACAATTCATAACAATTCAAACCCTATAATACCCAGGTTTTTATTCAGCCTTACACCCAAAGAAAAACAAAGTTAAAACAAAAACATGTTACTTGAGTATGAGGGAGTCTTCCTCCAGTCGGGGTGCAGCAGGAGGCTTCTGAAAACCCCTCTTGTTGTTGTTGCTGCAGATTTTTTACTTCTCTCCGAGTCAATTTAAATTCAAATCTGCCAATCTAAAGTAGGGGTTGTTGTTGTTGGCAGGCGACAGGTGCATTGTGGGAAGGTTGCTGGTTGACAGGTGGCCTTTCTAATGTCACCCTCATTACCAGCCATTTGGCAAAGTACATACGTGACGTTTGGTTCATACACCGGCTGTTTGGTTACTGTGAGTCCGACACTTCCCTTATGATTTGTTATAACTTGATTATTTTTATATATATTTTATTTTCGGGGGCGACAAACTTCGAATATATGCATGTGTTTAGAGGAGAGGTTTTCCCTTCAATATAAAATAGATATTAGAGAGGATTATGGCCTGTTTGACTTCCTAAGCAGCTTAATACATAATACTAATTAATAATGCCAGGATTTTTTTTTTATCGAAGCAAATATTTAAATAAAACGTACATTAATTAATTTCTTATTCATGAGTTGTGTGTTTGCATGCTAATAACCAGTACAAATAACAATACAGTTACTATAGGCTTACATGTTTACACTGACTTGGGGAGGGTGGAAAACATATATTTCAGGCCAGTTAGGAAATAAGTTAGACTGGAGCCTTGAATACAAACTGATAAAACAAAACATCCCAAAAAGGAGACACGTGGCCTAGTTTCTAAGTACTTGGAAGTCCTTCACTGGTTTTCACAGCATATGTGCACACGACGGAGAACGAGCGCACGCACGCACGCACGCACGCACACGCACGCACACACACACACACAATAGAAAGGGTAAACTGTGCCCCTATATGTCCTTGCAAATATCTGAAAAACTTCTTGATACAAAAGCCTCATATGTGTGTCTAAGCTACATAGCACATGTTACCTTTCACCAAGCTGAACTAAGATGGTAAACATGTTGACATCAGCTTTCTAGCATTGTCTTGTGAGCTTGTTAGCATGCCAATTTTAGCATCTAGCTCATTTCTCTTCCTGAGCACAGGCTTACAGAGCCACCAGCATCGCTGTTGGATCTTTGTTAACATTTGTATTTGATCCAATTGTTAAGTTTGTGCAGTGTGTGGGTGTTCCTCTAGCCTGAAAGAACATGGAACCTTTTTTTAAATCATTAATTTGGGTTTGACTAGAGCGATTAAATGTCCCATGTTGATCTGAAAGAGAAGGCTTTTCACCAAGACAAAGAGAGAATTTAGGGCAGACACTGAATACTGAAAATCACAGAGAACTGGCACAAAACATGAGATATTGATAACTAAAAATACTGAAATCAGTCGATCCCAAGGAAGAATACGCTGTTCCAGTCATTGTGCATCGCTGAGGATTAACACGTCAGCGAAATGCCCTGAAATGTAACAGAAAATATGGTGTGTGTGTGTGTGTGTGTGTGTGTGTGTGTGTGTGTGTGTGTGTGTCACTCGTTGATTCACTGCTGAGCTCTGGTTGACTAATCTGGCTTTGTCTTTGAGGGAAAAGGTTTTATAATCTCAGACGAATTTGCTTTGAAGTTGTTGCTGTAGTGAGACCGAGAAATAATATCTGTGGGCGGTAATTGTGTGAACAACTATCAAGGCAGGCTGCTTTTGAGTTTGACTCGCTTTTGAGGCATGCGAGTGCAATCAGTTGAACTCAATTAAAAGAATAAATGGAACATTTTTTTACAACCACACACATCATTTTTCTCCTGATAATAAAAAGTTATCTTCCTCTCCTAAAGGGGCAATAGAAAATAGGCAAAGATGTTCAAAGAAATTCGCACTTGTGATCTTTCCATCCGATGTAATGGCACCTGGCAGTGTCAGGATAAGCATAGAGTTAATTATGCTTTGTAGCACTGTGATTCATTTAATCTAACACTGAATGGTTGTGATTTACGAGCCATACCAATGCAATCTGAGAGGCAGGTAAGTCATCACCGTGGTTTACTTTTGACCCGGGATGTAAAGGAAGAAACATTGATTGTAAAACATCCTTAGGCCTGAGAAAGCCTCAGACTCACTGGGGTTCTGCGAAATTAATGAGAGAAAACTGCTGGGGTGGTGGTGGGCAGAAAGGCATCAGACGGCTTCTTCTGCACTGACAGAATTATTAAAGTCCTGGTTGGCGGGCGGAGACGAGGAGATCAGTGGAAACCCCTCGCTGCGCCGTGAGCTCCACACGTGTCAGGAAGAGGGGAAGACTCCCAGCGAGGAGAGAGAGAGAGAGAGAGAGAGAGAGAGAGAGAGAGAGAGAGAGAG
>CALSBZ010045248.1:447856-458908 GCA_943591055.1 Gobionotothen gibberifrons | reverse complement strand
AACACTTAGACATTTTAATTGAACTGTTAAAAACAAATAATAGAAAAATAACTGAGATGGACTCTCTGTCTCTGTAAACAGATATGTCATGTCATGACATTCCTATAGGGAAAAGTGTATTCTCCTGAATGGGAAATATCCAGGTCAAAAATGATATGGTAATATATATATATGTCCATACATGAATATCCTACGATAAGTATATAAATTAAGAACATATGTATTGTACGATAAGTCGATAATGAGACATTGTAGATGGGAAAATGTTATGCAAACTTGTTGAGCTGTGTGGCGATCAAACGTTTTATTATTTCCTGAAAATGTAATCAAATGTGCAATAACCAGATCAGAAATGTCATAAAATAGAATAATGTAAAAACCTGACCAATAATGTCATTCAATGTCAACTCTTATTCTAATAACATTTCACTTTAGTTGAATGCATCTTTTCCTGATAACAATGTGCGCTTGCCATATTTAGACATTTTTGAAAAAACATTTACATGAATTTATTATTGGTCAAAATGATGGTCTGGACATTTAATCGCATTATTGGACAAGGGTATTACACTATTGGCTCTTGGTACAATTTCTTTGAGGTTAAATGCTTTTTTAAATTAAAATGTTCAGGCACTATAACATTTTCAGCTAATAACTACTTTATAGAATGCTACAAGCCATAATGTTACATTTTATATAAGAACATACATAAGTTTTAAATAAGTGTTGTCACTGAACCAAGCTGTGCAACTACAACAGGAACTGCCATGCATTCCGTTTCTTTATTCAATCAAATTAAAATCTTGTAATGTATCATTCATAATAGCAGCACAGTGTCAGATCTCATAGTTCTTGAATATAACGTTTACATTTGCTGCATCGGGTTTCATGTTTAACAGCTGTGAAATGAGCAGTAAACCTTTCTACACAGGTGAAAGTAGGGGCAAGCAATCAGATTTGCGGTATAAGAGTCAAATGGCGCAACAATGGCCCCTTTTTATGAGAACATGCACCGAGTCTGTTCTGTCTAATTGGCAGGGTCAGCTCTAGAACAAATCGAATGGGGGGGGCAATCATTTACCACAGGGGGGAACACACTGCCGTCCACAACCAACACACAAACACCAACGCAACTTCAATTTCAAAACATGCTGTAAAGTTTCTTGTTTTCACACACATTGCAGGGGCGTAGTGCTATTTTTTAGCGCACCTATGACTTGTGCATACATGCACGGTTGTGGCACGACCACCCAAACAGAAACATATGGGCATAGGCCACCATATAAAAAGTGAGCAAATGTATTTAGTATCCTATCCATGTGAACATGTTTTAGGTGGGGGGTGGACCTAACTTCATCTAGGGCACATGTGTCAAACCCAAGGCCCGGGGGCCAAATCAGGCCCTTGGTGGATTTAATTTCGGCCCGCAGGATAATTTCTAATTACTATTAGATCTGGCCCGCCGGTATATTGCACGCACACCTTCACTTCACAATCCTTAGGGCTTCCTCAGCTCAGAGCCTGACCCCAAACATTGATGAACTTGCACCCAAGAGGGGATGCCAAGTATCTGGCTTGAACTAGCATCACAGAGCAGCAAACTGAGTTTTAATGGATGTTTCCTTCAGCACTTTTTCTCTCACGACAACAGGGCATGTTTGGTTTTCTCTTTGAGGGAAATAGTTTTTTTGAAGCTGTTGTTGGCCTGTGGGAAAATGTAATCATAAGAAATGACTCTGCAGATAGAGCCATAAGAAATGAATGCAACTGATTATTTAATGTTTAATGTTGTTTTTATAGGCAATAATTTAAGCTTTGTTAGTTCCAGGTTTAATATGTGCAATAAGTTCATTTCAATAGGTTTTGAAATAAACATTGAACCAGTCCGGCCCTCCACTAGTACCCATTTTTTTATTTTGGCCCACTGTGTATTTTAGTTTGACACCCCTGATCTAGGGGGTCCGGGGGCATGCTCCCCCAGGAAGATTTTTTTTTAAATATTGAAGTTAAATGCATCAATCTGGTGCACTTTGAGAGCAAAATGAAGAGATCTATGGATACATCTCTCAACACCCATATGAAACAGAACTGTAAACAGATTTACTTTTTCTTTATGGATATTTTACAAATCACTCCCCTTTTAAACTTTATTCTTGTTTTACTGTCCTATAGTATATATCATACCTGTTTTTCATGTATTCTCTTATTTTTTAATAACTATAATGATATTATAAAGGTATTCCTCGCAAATACTTGTTTACATAAATGGTGACCAAACCGTTTGAGACCCACTGAGATAACCTACATTAAAGTTAACTATCTAAACACTGACAGAGTCCTTTACCTCACTGAGCTGAGTTTATACGATCCTCTCAGTCTGACAGGAGAGGACTCTCCTCCACCTTGGTGTAGAAACAGCTCTTTATATCCGTTAGCATAGCTAGCTAACCAGATGATAACAACAACAAAATGCGCTCGTGCCACACACACACAGAGCCGAGCTTGAATGAAACACTTAGACCCAGAAGTACTTGTACTGTACTGTATATCATATTATTTTCGATGGCTTTACTGTATAATCAGTATAACAGATGGACAGATCGCCACTGGGCTTTCATCTAAACACACAGCCACGTAATGATAACAAAACAAAGGTCGGGGGTCATTTTTCAAGCAACACACCAATCAGAGAGCAGCAGTGAGCACACCTCTGTGTTTTATATTTGTATTCTTTATTTCTGATTTATTTCACACAAAAAACCTTTAGTGGAAACGTTTTCACTTATAATATGATAACAAAATCAAAAAACGGCAAAGTGGCAGGGCTTGCCTGCCCTGCGTTGGGGGGGCACAGTGACTCGTTTGGCCCCCCCATGAAGCCGTCCCTGCTAACTTGAGAGAGGTTTATTATTTAGTTTTAAGCCAGATAATGCAGATAGAGCCTCTGTCCAACGTTTTTTGTAGTACCCCGCTCTGATTTTAGGCAAGAGCTGCTGCCTCTTCCTAGTATAATTACAATAACACTGATCACAGAGGAGGAACATGAATTGGCAGATCACAAAGACAGATGTAAAGCATGGGTATATACATGGAAAAATACTCATACTAACAGAAATGCATATTTAGCATCGGTGCTACAAAAATAGATTGCGTATGTATGACACACACACACACACACACACACACACACACACAAAGAGATATGGATACCCCATCGCTGCAGTATGAGACTGCTATATCCACATTGAAGACACAGAAAAGAGGAGGCGGAGAAACGATGTAAAGGAAAGAGGGAATGAGAGAAAGAAAGTGTGTTTGTATAAGTGTGTGTGTGTGGTGGGGGGGGGGGGGGGGGGGGGGGGGGGGGGGGGGGGGGGGGGGGGGGGAAGGGTTGTGAGGAGTGAAAGCTAGAACAGCTTGCCGCATTGTCAAGGACACATCAAGGGGAGATTGAGAGGGGGAGAAAAATAGAGGAGGAGAGCCAACGAGTGAGGATGAGGAGGAAGGCAGGAACAACGGGATGGGTGAGAGATGGAGGGAGGGAGGGAGGGAGGGAGGATGGACTAATGGAAGCAGGACACAGCTCGCTACGATTACTCAGCATAAGGTCACCTGTTTCTCCCTGTCTCTGAACCCTGTTGAGCATCGTATGCCACACCAGTGAGGCAGAGCGCTGCAGAGCTGCATGAGTCCCTGCGGCACGTCGGAGCAGGATGTCGGTGCACACGCAGGCAGACGGACACACACAGTCACAGATCTCGGCCAACCACAGCACACAAATGGCCATTCCCCCTCCCTAACAGCCAATCAAAAAAAGTAAGCTCTGCTCTAAAGCAAGCACACTGAAGGAATGACATCACCTGTTGCTGGGCAGAAACCTGTTAGAGACAGGAGGCCCTGGACCTGATATCATGGTCACCATGGAAACTGAATTACTTAGAGGGGAGGTCGAAGGGGGAGAGGATGGAGAGGATGGAGATGGGAAGAGACCGAGTTTTGAGAGGGGAAGTTGGAGTTAGCAGCGTAAAGTCGTACATTTTTGGGGGATTCTTACATGTTGTGTGAGTGACTTATGCCTGTGTGTCCTGGCATTACACTCTTAACTGCTCAACACTCTTTATCTACACCTTTATGGATGACAGTGAGTGAACCCGGGGTATTTCATTGGTCAAGGATTCACTTAAGCCCCTGTCACACTGTCCGGAAATTGACACCAGATGGACACACGATAAAGGGCTCTGATCGTAACAACATCAGGCCATTCGTGAGGGCATCTTAAGCCATCGTATGACCGCCGGTGGAGATTCATGTAAACATATTATGTACTGTAAATACCATCGGGAGGTCACGTGACACATCCGTGACCTAGTTCGAACGCATCGTACTCTCAATACGATGTTGTGTAGCCATTCGGCTGTTGCTTGGCTGTTGACCAAGTTCGGGGCCATCTTGGTGCGAAATTCACTATTCTATATTCGTGTGTCCATCTGGTGTCAATTTAGGGACAGTGTGACGCCAGCCTTACTGAAATACTGAAATAAACCTTTAAAACTTTCATTTAAGGGGGAGATACTACAGGTGAACAGGATGGAAATCTGAACTGATTAATATCATCACGAAGCTACCCCAGTTGAAACATTAAGACCATTTCTTTTTGCATAATGCTTTCTTAAAGGCATTATTGCACATTTTGCCTGTAGTGTCTAATGTGAAAATAGAATAAGACTCACTTGAGCTGTGTATTTCCCAACATGTGTAGTTTATTCTTGCTGAATTTGTGATTTTATTACTTTATGTACAGAAATAAATGTGCTAACACTTGTCTGTCCCTTCATGCGTCTCTGTCTCTCAGGTGTCAGTGGAGACCCAGCAGACATTGAGCGTCGGTGCCAAGCGTTCGGCGCAAACTTCATCCCCCCGAAGAAGGCCAAGACATTCCTGGAGCTGGTGTGGGAGGCCTTACAGGACGTCACACTCATTATCTTGGAGGTTGCTGCCATCATCTCCCTCGGACTCTCTTTCTACCAGCCTCCAGGAGGTGATACCGAAGGTGAGAGCAGGGCCAGGAGGGGCTGGGCAGCAGGGTGTGGGAGGGGATGAGAGGAGGTTAGGCAGTAAGGGCGATAGTTGGGGAGAGACATAGAGAGGTGGTGAGGAGGATGAATCATCATTGGCCTTTTTGATAAAGATTCATTTTTAAATGTCATTTTTCTGTAACACAAGTAACAAAGAAACATGAATTGACAAGTCCATCCCAATTCAATCTGCTGATGAAGATGTAAAATGCTGTAAAAGATAGCTAGTAAGTGGACCTTGAGTTAGTATAATTTGGTTCATCTCCAAGAATAATCTTTGACATTGAAGAGGGATAAAATCAGCAAACTTACTCAGTAATCTCACTCAGACAGCAATATGTAAATTCCCCGTAAGTGGTCATACAGCCTGCATAAGGCTGTAGCAGCAAAACCAATAATTGTTTAATTAAAAAAAAATTTTTTTAACCAAATTGCAACTAATCTATATCTACTCTCACTTTACACGTTGAACATGTGCTCTTTTATAAAATAAACTAAACGCTTTCATTTTAAGTTGTGAGTTTAGTGTTTCGGCCCTAAGAAACACTGATGCACCAATCAATAACAATAGCTCCTCTCTCTGCTCCAGAGGATTAAAAAAATATATATATCTCAATGCATTTGAGGGGTCAGTTACTGCGCTGTCACAATGTAACCTCTTAATGCTGAAGAGGAGTTGGCACATGAGCTGTTTTAAGCTAAATGAAAAGATGCTAGCAGGCTATCCACATCACCCTGGGATTTACTGTCACAGAGGAACAGCAAGGCTGGTTTAAGCGAGGCCGCTCTTTTGTTCTTACATAGTTATATTCCTGGCATCTTGCAGTGATACTTGGGACATTTGGCTGGGAACATCTACAATAGACATAGGCTGAAGAAACAAAAAGCTTAATGGTTGCCATTAGCTCTCATGGTGTGTTTACCACAGTGAGAGGTCCTCATAGAGAGGATGTGGGCTCAGTGAACAGGACGCTGTGTCTGAAACCAAATAGTTCACATAGAAAACCGCAGCACACACAAACACATGTATTTAGTTAGGTAGCAATAAGCTAGGTATTGAATAATCATTTGAATTAAAGTAAATTATATAAATATTTGTAAAACTGTAGAAAGAGCCAGCCTCCTTTAGGAGGTTTGGAAATCTGTCGCAGATTGTCTTTAACTTTACTTTCCATCATACATCCAATAACTTAAGGGAAATACAAAAACAGCTGGTACTTTGAGTAGGTTAAATACAAATATATCACGTCTGGCTGTATATTTCACAACAAATCTAACCAAGTTTCCTCTGCCGCCCTCTCTCCAGCATGTGGGGTAGTGCAGGGGTCTGGAGAGGATGAAGGCGAGGCGGACACCGGCTGGATCGAGGGCGCCGCCATCCTACTGTCTGTTGTGTGTGTTGTCCTGGTGACGGCGTTTAATGACTGGTCCAAAGAGAAGCAGTTCCGGGGTCTACAGAGTCGGATCGAACAAGAACAGAGGTTCGCTGTGGTGCGTAAAGGAAATGTCATACAGATCCCGGTGGCTGACATGGTGGTGGGGGACATGGCCCAGGTCAAATACGGTAAGGACCCCATCATGAACGCTTATTGCAAAAAGGAGCAGCATTATATAAATAGTTTTACTGTTAACCCATTTATACCTTTTTTTCTTATTGAATGATAAATTGTACACTCTTCATTATATCTTTAAAAATGACAAATGCCCATTACAAACTACAAAAAGCAAAAATGATTACAATTGCATTTAATTTCGGACCAGCAATGAAAAACTCAAAAGAAGGAAAATATTACATTTAATATAATATAATAATACTTAGTGCTATTAAAGGTAGGGTTAGTAAGTTTGAGAAACCGGCTCGAGATCGCTAGTATTTTAAAATACACGACCGGAGAAAATCTGCCACTTCCTTACAGAGCCCCCCAACACACACGAACGCGCACATGACCAATGAGGGCACGAGATAGGTTTGTGCACAGTTGGAAGGCTGACAGGCAGGTAGGCCATCCAGTTATTTTAGCCGGGCCGGCTCAGGTGATTGGTCGTGCTTTTTACAGTACTACGGCTTCCACAGATGATATTTTTTTATGGATTTTTTGTCAAAGCACTTAAGATATTCATTGCTATCGGGATGTTAAGAGCATTCCATGGAATATAACAACAAGTGTATCTCTAGCCGGTTTCTCAAACTTACCTACCACACTTTTAAGTACAGAAATGAAATATTTTAACCATCTTTTTCACCATTGACTTGAAATGGTAAAGCCTGCATTTGTGCAAAAATAAATGATATCTCTTTTTCAACAGGAAGTTGTAATGCTCCTGTCTGGACCTTTCTGGCTCTTGAAACAGTTTAAAACATATATTACAATATCACAATGTAACTAAGTTGCATCTTAAAATACACTGTTCCTGCTGGGAGTTTGATGAGAATGTACATACCATGTTGATACAGCCAGCAGGCAATTAGCTTAGCCTAAAGACTGGAAACATCTCAGCTAGCAGCTAGGCAGACCCTTTCCAAACATGAACTTTTCCCAAAGTCACCTCCTGGCCATTCAACCTTCTCATCTAAGTGTGCAGAAAAGCCTATTTACTCACTGTAGGAACTACTTCTGTTACACCTGTACTCAGAGGTTGGAAGTAACTAAGTACATTTACTCAAGTACTGTACTTAAGTACAATTTTGAGGTACGTGTACTTTACTTGGGTATTTCCCTTTCATATTACTTTATACTTCTGCTCCACTACATTTATTTAACAGCTTTATCTACTTTTAACAAAATGCATCCCTCAATATTAAACTAGTGGATAAACTTTTTAAGTAAATAAAAGAGTCAAATTATTTAAATCAGAGCTTTTTGTCTACAACAGTAACATTTTAGAAATTGCACATATATAAATATCATTATATTCACACATAAAGGTCATTTCTCTGCACAATGATTACTTTGACTTGTTATACTTTGAGTTCATTTAGCTGATAACTGATTGAATGAAAAACATTTTGAAAGTAGGACTTTGACTTTTGACCATAATGTATTGGTACTTTAACTCAAGTAATGCATTTGAATACTTCTTCCAGCACTGCCTGTAGTGCCTATCTCTGTATCATGTAGTGGTATGTATAGTGTCCACACAAGATATTGAGACATAAATAATATCTGCAGGCTGAATCAACTGTGATCTGTGCACGTGTGTGTTCAGGGGACCTGCTGCCAGCTGACGGTGTGTTGGTCCAGGCCAACGATCTGAAGATAGATGAGAGCTCTCTGACCGGAGAGTCTGACCATGTAAGCAAGTCAGTGGACAAGGACCCCATGCTGCTCTCAGGTTTGTGTTTACTCATAACGTTTTTTTATATTTGCACTCCAACCTGGTAGGCCTACTACTTAGAGGAAATCAAATGGTATCCATTTTTCTCTGTATCGTTATAGATACATTTCAGTGGACACTATAACTGAAGACCTAAATATTCTTAATGGTCCGATTTATATAAAACCTGTCTCTGAAGTGTTTGGCTGAAACACCAAACAGATCATTGTAGCATCCCATAATCCCCTCTGTTTCAGCCCTGTTCCAAAAGTGCTGATTCTGTGTCTGTAGCTTTAAATGCTAATGGCATGCTGCTGGCCACGCCCCTCTGAGAGATGATTGGCTTAAAAAACACAATGGTGCTCTAGAGGGATATTTAGGTGATACGTCGGCTTTACATTGGTTAGTTAGTGGCTAACCCAACACAAACATTGTGACTTCACAAAGTGGCTGAATCTGATCAGCTCATTTTCAGACAGGTTTTTAGATAGGTGGATCAGGACAAAACGAGAGAGAATCTTTGTTCCTGATGCTTTCTGAATCTCTTAACACACTCATAGTTATGTATAAAAGCCATGAAAAAGTGGATTTTGGGTGAGTGAAATAAACACCTGGCAATTAAATTAAATACAATAGCAGGGAAATAAATACTACTAAATGTTACATTTGTATTGGGGATGTGTCACAATGGTTCAACTTGTTAGGCTACTTGTTGCCCAATTTCTGTGTGTACATGGAATGGATTAATCGACACAAAAGTTCCACGCAGTTTGGAGACGTCAGAATGGTGGTTCTGTTGGCTTCCTCAGACTGTGACCTTCAGTGGATTGTGTGGACTGTGAGTGAATCTCTGCCCTGAGTGAGAGACAGGGTTCTGACGGTCATTAAAAACATGGAAAAGTCATGGAAATTCAAAATGCTAATTCCAGGCCCTGTAAAAGTTATGGAAAACAATATTTTTCCCCAACTTTTGGAAAAGTCATGGAAATGTAACAAAAGTTGCATCAAATATAATTTATATTTTATCTAATCGCCTAAATAGTAATACTATAATGATAATAAATACTGTATCGTATAGTAATGAAATGAAATTAGCATTTAACTGACGAGGTGTTTTGCTGGTGAGAGATTTGAGTTGCTTTAGCGTGTAGAAGCTAGTAAGCCTACTATTTCATTTGTTTTAGATAGGCCCAACATGTTTCATATGCAGACCTTATTTTCCTGTTCTTAAAATAAACCATTTTCAGTGGTACCGCTGAGAAAGAGTCATTTTTTTGGTCATGGAAAATTAGGTAAAGGTCCTGGAGAAGTCATGGAAAAGTCATTGAAAATCATTGGTGAAAAAGTGTATGAACCCTGGAGAGAGCTCAAGTGTATAGGGATGTTGTAAAACAGTAAGGGTGCAATGGAGTCTGCTGGACAGGGGCGTTGGTCAGCAGTAATGTGGGGGCTGCTTCAGACTGTCGTGATATGTCAAATCTGTTTGTCATTTCTCTAAACAAGAAACCACTAACCTTATTACTTGGGAAAACACCAGAGGGAATTCAACAAAAGATTCCTACTTATTTCTCGTAATAAGAATACCAATTATCAAACAGATTACAAGGAATTGGTGAAAAGATATTAACTTCATTAACTCACAATGGAAGGATCTAGTAAATGAAATGTATGGAATGGAAAAAATAACCATGAGAATCAGAAACCAAGTTCATATCTGTGATGAACGATGGGAAACACGGGTGAGTTATAGAACACAAAACATAAATAATGACCAGTCGGTAAGATGTGACAATTAATGTAGGTATGAGTATTAGAAGAACAGATATAGGGTGAGGAATCAGACATCGGGACAGTCAGTGGTTCTTTGCATCTGTTTAGGTGGCGGGGCCATCTGATCAGGAGGCCTCCTGGGAACATTTCTGGGCACATCTGGGAGGAAGTCCTGGGGTATACCTAGAACCCTAATGAGAGATGATATACTTTATCTGGCTTGGAAACGACTCGGGAATATGTTTTTGTGGAAAGGGATAAAGGCAACAGATATAATTATCAACCAGTCCAGTTCCCCTCAGCAACTTTTAAGTAAAATTCCTCCCATATCCCTCAAGCTACAGCAACCGGCTGTTTTCAGTGAAACATATCTGGTAAACCTGCCTAGCACCAATCGGTATCTTGGACCACTTGGGGACGCACCATTACCTAATGAACATAATTGTTTTTGGTGGTTAAGGTACCCATGTGATGGAGGGCTCGGGCAGGATGCTGGTGACCGCTGTAGGAGTCAACTCACAGACGGGCATCATCTTCACCCTGCTGGGGGCTGGAGAGCTGGAGGAGGAAGGGAAGGATAAGAAAGGTAAGTGAAGGAGAGGAACCAGGAGAGAGACACAAAATACAAACTACAAATGTTTTGGACTGTATTGAAAAAAGGTTAGAAATAGAATGTTCACTCTGGAAATGAACATTCTAAATATTTAGTGAAACATTAGAAGAACAAATGGTTTGGTTTTTGAAATGCAATGCAGTAGTAAACAGACGAAAAGAAGACAGTATCTCTCTGCCATCTCTGCCATCTCCATGGACCAATACCTCACGCTGCTCTCGAGTCACGTAGTCACACACACATAGATGGATTACTGAATTACCGGGCACAGGCCCATGT
>CALSBZ010045248.1:437302-447456 GCA_943591055.1 Gobionotothen gibberifrons | reverse complement strand
ATCTGCAGGAAGAGATGAAGTGTGTAAGTGTATTTTTCTGTGTGTTTCAGCCAAGAAGCAGGATGGGGGTGTTGCCATGGAGATGCAACCCCTGAAGAGTGCAGAGGGAGGAGAGGTGGAGGAAAGAGAGAAGAAGAAGACCAGTGTTCCAAAGAAGGAGAAGAGTGTGTTGCAGGGCAAGCTCACCAAACTCGCTGTTCAAATTGGCAAAGCAGGTAAAGAAGCGTCTTTCCGCCCTCAGCAGGTTTCAGCAGGCGTAGGGAGCGCTCTACTTCATGAGCACAGTCCATTCTGTAGCTGTCCCGCAGAGCTCCTGGTGCAATGACGTAGAGAAGGCAAAGACATTGTTTATTCTTAAACTTGATGCCAATATATTTTTGCTATTTGTTTTTAAACTATCTTGCAAAAATGTTGCAAAACCTTAACTTCTATATGCACCAAGCTTTGCTGTTTCATTCTTATCCACAGCATTTTCTGAAGGTCCTTCCTGAGGGCAGAGTTCTTACAAAAAACATGGCAATCCCTTAATTACCAAAAAGATATTTAGCAGTTCACTGTATTTTTGGACTTGTAAACTGATATAAAAAGATTATGAAGACACACTCATTAATAATATTCGACTCTAATATGTCCACAAATCAAACAAGAATGTTAAACCTGACTTTATCCAATGCACATGTTCTGTTCTGAACATGATATATGCACATATTAAACAAGACCTCATTCACATATTTAAACATTAAACAATGTTTAGATTCATACTAAGAGTGATCTTTTATAAAAGGCGTGTAAAAGATGATATTCTCAAGTGCTGTGCTGGAATGTGATCACACAGATGATTGTTAAACACGGCTTTGAATCTCCCCACAGGTTTGGTGATGTCGGCCATCACCGTCATCATCCTGGTGCTGTACTTCGTCATCAACACGTTTGTTGTTGAAGGTCTGTGTGGAACAACTTCTCCGAATGCACCCCTCTCACGTCTTCCACTGTGCTGAGTATGATTACAGTTGTTATTTTGCCACAATAATTATTGATGGTGTGTGTCGCAGGTCAATCGTGGTTGGCAGAGTGTACTCCGCTGTACGTGCAGTACTTTGTCAAGTTCTTCATCATCGGTGTCACCGTGCTGGTGGTGGCTGTCCCAGAAGGCTTACCTCTGGCTGTGACCATCTCTCTGGCTTACTCTGTCAAGGTACACACACACACCTGCTTGATGGGGGAAAGAAAATGTGCATGTTATCCTAGATTCATTCAATTAACAATTTCACACTCTACTGATAGCATTTTCAATCATTTTAAACCCAAGTATATGATACTTAAATGATAACAACAGACTTTAAGCTAGACCTTCTCATTCACAAATGATATTCAAAAACAGAAGGAGCCTGAATTTATATTTCAAATAAAATGATGAGGCTATTTATCATGCCAAATATATTTAAATATGCCAATGCCAAAACAAATGATATATATATTGACAATTCTGATATGAAAAGCCTGTGGAGTAGTGATGTGTGGAGGCAGATCCTACCTGCCATGCTTTGCTATCTGCACTGTCCAAATGTACAATATCTGCTTAAAACAAGCACAATAACCCCATCTCATTTATGAATGCAGCTTCATATAAAAAGAGCGTATTCTTTTCACTCTACCTGTTGGACTTCTTGCCTCTAACATCAAAAGGGGCTCTTTGATTGGTAGATATGAAATGATTGATGGAGGCCAGAAAGGTGCCGAACTTTACATCACGATCTAATTCAAGCGGTGGTGATTGAGAAGTAGATTGTGCTACACAATAGATTGAGAAGTACTTCAGTGCTTTTTTTGTCAAACTTGTACTTTACATGAGTGTTTTAATTGTATTCTACATATAGTCCTACCACTACGTTTCAGAGGGAGATATTGTTATTTAAAAAAAGGACTATATCTGCCCTTGAACGTTTCACACTTAATTTAACCTGCCCTTTCTGCCTTTGTCCTTCTGCCCCCCCCCCCACTCCCTATCCATCATCCCCCCCGCCCCCTGCTCCCTATCACCCTCTCACGTGTAGAAAATGATGAAGGACAACAACCTTGTCCGTCACCTGGATGCGTGTGAGACCATGGGGAACGCCACGGCCATCTGCTCTGACAAGACGGGGACCCTCACCACCAACCGCATGACGGTGGTGCAGACCCACATCGGTGAGTGACACCGACAATTTGGGAATGCTTTTATTTTACAAAATGCGGTCTCGTTTTTGTCCTCAAAATAAATATGTTGTCATAGGTTTCAGGAACATAGCATGGTCTATACTTAGTTTAAACAATGAGGTGTTTAGGCTTTTAGGCTAAGTGAACTAAACTCACCTAATACAATTAGGTGTAATCTGTTGACATACTTTTTTTTGTTAGTGTAACTAATGAACAAAATGGGTTCTAATGGGTTCCTTGCTCTGAATAAACTGGAAACCACTGGTCATGTTTAAATCCAGTGTTTGACACTTTCCTGACATACAGCTGACGGACTGGAGCAGGGGGCGGGTCTCTTTCTTGTGATGTCTTTTGTTTGTACTTGACTAGAATTGTTTTAGCTTGGATAGTTACTTCATGTATTTAAATACTGATATGTTGCCTGTGCCAGAACACTCAGTAATATTATAATATCAATTAATATTGTTTAGCAAATTATGGATAATAATTTACATAATTATGAATACATTATTATAAATGAGCATTTATATCATTAATACATTACTATTGTGTTTAATTAACTTTTAATTTACAATTTATCAGTGATGATGAAGTGTTACTTTATGGTCAAAATCAATAAAGAATATGAAGATATATCCAAACTTTATGTCGCTATTGTGGGTCAGGCAAAAAAGAACACAACTCCATGATCTAAATTCTCCCTTTCAAACACAATGCCCTACTTGCAAATGCACATTTCTTTGTATATTAGATATCTGTAATCATCCTGCATAAACTGAGACGGCGTCGATGACATCAGGTTGCTCTTTTATATTTCTGTCAGTAATAAACTTTTCATAGCACCTTGTATACCGAGAACTCAAGACTCAAACCAATAGAGCTAAACTTCATTCCAATAGTAGAAAAGCTGTTTATCTGTAGCTAGCTATTTCCATGTTCATGTCACAGATGAGATGTGTGAACTAATCTCATCGATATCACGGGCTCTTCATATGATCTGATGTGTGACGGAGGAGCAGCAGCAGATGGGGATTCCTGTAGGCTGAGCTGACTGTGCAGATTATACTTGATTTGTATTAAAGCTAGATTGTTGTTGCCCAGGTGACGTGCACCATCGTTTAGTCCCGGACCCCGGTCAGATCAACGCCCGGACGCTGGATCTGTTAGTCAATGCTATCGCTATCAACAGCGCCTACACCTCCAAGATCCTAGTGAGTCACGCACACACAGACACACACTGATCTGGCTTTGTTCTTCTCTTCAGGAGGCCTTGGTGCGTTTCCCTGCTTTATTTTAACTTCATCCTTTTCTTCTTCCTCTTGCCTCCCACATCTCCTTTCCTGACCTTCTCACTGCCCTAACCTACCACCCCAACTCGCTTCAATCTTACCCTGGATCAGCCGCCTGATGTGGAGGGGGGACTGGCTAAGCAGGTGGGCAACAAGACAGAGTGTGGCCTGCTGGGATTTGTTCTGGACCTCCAGCGGGACTACGCCCCTGTCAGAGAGCAGATCCCCGAGGAGAGGCTGTACAAGGTGGGCAAACACATCCACATCCACTAGCTTCAGTGAAGGTGTTATATACTGATATCTGATTGACATCCTGTAATCCATACATCCGCATATGTCCAAAAGTTGGTGATTAAATCAACTAAAGGCAATAGATACCCAGTGGTGGAAAGTAACTTAGTACGTTTGCTCACGTACAGTACTTAAGTAAGAATTTGAAGTACTTGGAATTTACTTAAGTATTTTCTTTACACTTTATACTTTTACTCCACTACCATTCAAAGGGAAATAGTGTACTTTTATTTCACTACATACATTTTACAGCTTCATTTACTGCATAGATTGAGATCTGTACACACAAAAGATAATATAAAAAAACACATGTTGATTAAATTAACCAACAATATATTTAAGTCCATCTAAAACAGCGAATGTGTTGACAGAAAAGTCATTTTTGCAAAATACATTTCACAGCTCCAATTTCTCAAATGTGAAGATTTGCTGCTCTTACTTCTGCAATGAGTTTGGCGTAGAGCAGTGCTTCTCAAAGTGTGGTCCGCGGACCACTGGTGGTCCGTGAGCACCCCCTAGTGGTCCGTGAGTATATTGGTAACATTTCACATTTGAAATAAATAAATACATTTAAGTTTTCCGCACTCTCGCGGGAATATCTCCGCAATGGAGCGAGCTTAAGTTCATCTTTCATCACACATGTTGCCACTTGTTTGTACCATTTTCAGGCGATTTCTAATCTGTTCTAGAAAAACAATGTGATTTTGGATATGTGTGAAGTTAGGTGGTCCTCGAGTGTTTTTGTATTGGTTAAGTGGTCCTTGGTATGAAAAAGTTTGAGAAACACTGGCGTAGAGCACGCTGAGGTCTATAGATGTTCGCTCATCAGAGAGACAGAAGAGAGCTGGAGCTTTGATGGCAAACACTGACGGTTTATTTGGAGCTTCGGCCGGAGAATTCACAAGACATGTCAAAGGGCCACGGTTTGACCACACGGTTGAGATGCCACATCAATTCTGAAGAACCCTCCTGTCGCTCCAGGTTTTAACTAGTTGAGAGTGTAATAATCAACATCCTTCAATAGATAGACTAAACAGCTGAGGACACTGAATCACATTTGTTGTCGCTTATGGCTCGGGCTCATCTACACCCCGAGAAGGATGTGTTCCAGGTGTCCCACAACAATAACTATCTCTGACCGAGAGTTGCCCGGTCATAAACTGGTAACATCAACAATATGCTAGGGCAGCCCCTCCTTAAGGGAGATAACGGCTGCTCAAGGTTGGTCAGCTGCGTCAGAGGGCGAAGGAGGACATGCAGGGCAAATTATTCCCCAACAGTTACTATATTGATGCTCTTCTGGATATAAACCAAACAGAAACAACTTTGGGTCCAGTCATCTGCTTTTGAACACCTTCATCTTTCTGCACTGCCAAATACAGTCAAACCATGTTCCCCCTTGATTCTGTGCATTTTGTGCATATACAGTATTTGTGTTGTATCGGTTCAAATCAACCGGGGTCACATAGTTTCACATCAACCAATTTATACTGTACACTATATGTGAGCAGCAATGAATAATTTAACTAGATTGTCCTGATCATACTTAAAGTTCCTTTTTATATCCTGCTTCTTCACACACATGCTCTCTCCAGTACAGGTTAGCTCTGAGTGTTAGCGATGCTTGCTAATGTAAACACAGACCATATTACATCCTCAACACGTCGGGCATTGTTGCTGATAGGGCCGTGGGTCCACATTTCCGATATTACGTCATATCGGACACAAATCTAGATCAGCTCCGTTGTACCTCCGTTTTTAGAGATTTGGGTACGGAGGAAAAGAGAGAGTGTTTTGTTTTCTGACACTTTGTGAGTTCCCTGACACACCGGGGACACATATTTATGTATAAAAGACATCCGAAAGTGCATTGTGCATGATAGGTCCCCTTTAAATACCGTTTCTTAAGTACAATTGTTGAGAAAAACTTCTTTACTCTCCCCAGTATGCATGTGTACACTCTTAAAACTACTGGGTTAAAAAATAACCCAATCATAACCCAGCTGCTGAGTCACTATAGGACAGAACACACGCTGGGTTGTTTTAACCCATGTGCTGGGCTGGATACTTTTAACCCATGTGCTGGGTTGTTTCTTTGACCCAAGCTAGTGATTGAAATTAACTATATCACTGGGTTAAATATAAACCATACATTGGGTTGTTTATTTGACCCAAGCTATTGATTGAAATTAACACTGACATCACACATCTCTATCAAGGACTATGGTGCATTCATATGCGACTTGGAAAGTGCTCAGGGTCGTTCTTTAGGTCGTGCAAACAACATGGTCACTACAGAGAAGATGTGTAGTGATGTATTGCTCATTTTAACAACACCTTACTATGTTTCAGAGTTTTACTGTGGTTTTTCATAGTCGGGAACCAACTTTTAATATACTACATGAATGCAGCACAAATGCCATATTGTGCAATTCCAATAGAACTAAAACCTCATTTGCGTATCCGCCTTGTGATTATATCTGCTACAAAACGTCTTAGCCCATGTTTCACCCTTACCCAAAGTTTTATGAAAATCAGGTTACTAGTTTTTCCGCAATCCTGCTGACAGACAGAAAGAGCTGAAAACATGACTTACTTGGAGGAGAAAATAATCATCATTGGTTATAAAAAGTCTTTGCTAATCCCACATTGGATCTAACCAAAACAGTGACAAACGTGTGTGTGCCGCCCTTTGCTTGCAGATCACAGTACACAGTACAAACATGATACATTTTCTGTCTATCTCTACTCTGACAAGTCTGTCCATCTGTCTTCCTCTCAGGTGTACACGTTCAACTCAGTGCGTAAGTCCATGTGCACAGTGATCAAGCTGCCTGATGGCTCCTTCCGCATCTACAGCAAAGGAGCCTCTGAGATCCTGCTGAAGAAGTGAGTGTGGGAGGAGGATGGGGGAGGAGGTGTGGAGGGGAAATGTGACAGTTGAACACTGATTATTAGATCGTGTAATTAAATAGAGAATGTAAAAGACCAAAGATGCTTTGCTCACGAGTGTTTCTGTCCTCTAGGTGTTCCTTCATCCTGGATACCAATGGAGAAGCACGCACTTTCCGCCCACGTGACAGAGATGAGATGGTCAAACAGGTGAGACTTGATGAATTAACACTCCAATGTGCTGAATAGTATCTTTAAAATATCTTTAATTTGGACCTGGTGAAATAGGGTTTAAGATGCTGATCCTGTCATTACAACGTCCCCAGCCGGGCCCCTTTGCTACATGTCATTTACCACTCTATCTCCCCCTATTTCCTGCCAACTCTCACTGTCTAATGCAGGCAAATTCCCCCAAAACACTAAATATGAAGTTAAAGCTAGGGAATGTTTAGATTAGACTGAAAGCTTTTGAGGCTGTTCTCTTTTAGCTCTGCTTTTGGTCTGCACCAACTCCTGAGGGAAATATCTGGCCCTTTAGCTTCCTAATACTAATAGAATGATGTTCACTACATTCCAGTTAACCCTGTCTGTTTGCTGCTGAGCGTACAGTGGGGTTTTAAAGCTCTTTCTGGAAACAGCTGTCCACTGTGTCCAAACACAGACACTGAGAGTGGTGAGAACTAAACAAAACTCATCACTTTAAGTGACCCTTTGACCATTCTCACATTGTTATAGTTTTTTCAATTTAACCAATGTTCTTTTTTTAAAACCCTTTTATTGCCAGTTGAAATGTGTTAGCGTTTGTATTTTTTTACTTTAACAGATCCAGGCCAGCTGTTTACCTCAGAGTCCACTCTTTGTGTTAAACTAAGCTAATCTGGCTCTAGTTTCATATTTAGCATACAGACATGTCATTTCTTGACATGAAAAAGAATAAGAATAAATAACCAAATATTTATTAAAGGTCCCATGTCATGGCCACTTCTACTGATCATAGTTCCATTGTTGAGGTCTACTAGAATAGATTTACAATGTTCAATGTTCAAAACTCACATTGGTTTCTCATCCAGCATCTCTGTATAGTATGTGTATACTCTCTGTCCTACACGGCTTGTTGGAGCTCCTGCCCCCCCCCCTCCCTGTGAGCCCAGTGTGCTCTGATTGGTCAGCTCGCCCACTCTGTTCTGATGAGTCCACCACCGTTACAGCGGAACATCAGTGATTATGTTTTACAATGGCGTTTGTTAGCAACCAGAAAATGACAGCAGTCATGACAAACAGATGAGAATGCTGCGTGGGGTCTGGGTGCCGTGTTGGCGGGACGTTGCGGGGCTCGCTGCTGCGAGGAGCGGACAGTGTGAGCTGGGTTCATTTCCTGCTTGCTGCGTGGGGTCTGCGAGACAGCGCAAATGGATGCAGCCCCCTCAGCACCCCCATCTGCGAGGCTCCACTAGAACCCCCCCCCCCCCCCCACGCACCCCCAAACGCGGCACAGCTACAGTGTAAGCGGCCACAGTTTCGCCGCTGCAAGGCTCCACTAGCACCACCCCCCCCCAGCGTGTCACATAGCAGATTAGCCTAGGCAAAAGGAAGGAAGGTTACATTGACTGACAGGCTGACTGACATAAATGGTTCAGGATTAACAGTTTTGAACAACTTTATTCCAGCTCAGTAGTTCAGTTTGCACTGTAGCAGCTTTGTGTCACCTCCTCTTTACATCATACGTCTCTCTGCTCCCCAGGGGCTTTTCCCTTCATCCCTGTCACAGAACATTCTCACAGAATAACACAAAAGGTCATCTGATACAAACTTCCCCCTTGTGTTTAATCCCATTTTTATTCATCAGATTATGGGAATGTAAATGAAGCAGTCTGTGGTTTGATGCGGAATGAGATTTTGTGGACCCCCTCCCTGAATAACAGGTGATCGAGCCCATGGCCTGTGAGGGGTTGAGGACCATCTGCATCGCATACCGTGACCTGCCGGGGAATCCAGAGCCAGACTGGGAGAACGAAGCTGAAATAGTGACGGAGCTGACCTGCATCACTGTGGTGGGGATAGAGGACCCTGTGCGGCCTGAGGTAGGAGCAGTGCAGTCTGGGTGAGACTAGTTCCACTAGTTCCACTATGTGCAGTCCATACTGTGTGAATAATTATAGTTCTGACTCAATAACTTATTTTGTTGGGGGATGAATTGCCCCTGAAAGAAAATCGCAATTAATTTAGTTATTGTCATTCTAAGACCATTTTATGCATCATAATAATGAACGAACAACTTCATATTTTACAACTTATCTTTAGATGTGTGTTCTCTATATAATATACTTTAATCTAATTTAATATTCAGAAATATTAAAATATCAGAAAGAAATAATATAAAAGCACACAACCAAAACAAAACATATGTCTGCATCATGTTGGCTCAAATGTTCACACACTTATATAGATCTATTTCATTTTATAATCGAGATGAATTTTAATTGTAACTGTCTCTCTAAGGTACCAGAGGCCATCCGTAAGTGTCAGCGCGCGGGCATCACGGTGCGGATGGTGACTGGAGACAACATTAGCACAGCCAGGGCCATTGCTGTTAAATGTGGCATCATCCAACCCGGGGACGACTTCATCTGTATAGACGGCAAAGAATTCAACCGACGAATCAGGAACGAGAAAGGAGAGGTGAGCTGGGGTTGAGTAAACTTACATAAAAGTGGTTCCTTTAGTGTTCACATGAAGTATTCTGTCTCTGTACTTCATTAGAATGCACTAGACTGGATATTCACAAAATATCAGTTTGTTACTAGCCTTTAATCTTAGTCAGATTCATGTGTACACGTCATTATATTTTTTGCATACTGACAATGCTGATATATTTAACTTCCTTTTCTTTTTTATCACTACACAAGCATCGATCGGCCTGCACACTACGCTCTAGTTTACATGAGATGATATGTTAAGGCTGCAACTCATTATTATTTCATCTTTAATCATTTGTATGTTAATAGTTTTGTCTCTTGATCTTCCGGGCTGCAGTGTTATGGAGCTATTTCAGGGTCATAAGTTTTGATCATTCAAAAAAATACAATTCATTTGAAAGTCCAAGTTTTCATCCTGAACTTTGAAAAATACAATGTTGTATTCAAAACAAAAAAAAAGTATTTGAAATAATTTTTCAGGTTGAATATTATTTTGATTCAGTTCAGCAATTTTTTTGAATAAAATATTTATTTTCATATTTCACTTTTATACATATTTTGATATTTGAATACTTGTTTTTTTCAGTTTCAGATTTTACGTTTTCAGATTCAAAACAATTATTTTTTCAGGTTTCAATCTTTTTTTCGCCTTCAGATCGTTTTTCACTTTCAGATTTTTTTTTTTCGCTTTCAGACTTTTGACCCTGATATTGCTTCGGGGGGCGGGGCTTACCAAAGAGTAGTTTGGCATCCTGAGTGACAGCTCATGATGCCTTCATGGATGTTAGGT
>CALSBZ010045248.1:391095-422616 GCA_943591055.1 Gobionotothen gibberifrons | reverse complement strand
TGTGTGTGTGATGTAAGCTTCTTGGTCTCTGTGATGGTGGCTCCTGAATGTTCTAGTCTTGTGAAGTTTGACTGTGTGTGTGAGAACTGACAAAAAGACATCATCAACTCATTTGTATTTGTGTGTCTGTTAGAGACAGGATCAGGTGGACAATCTCAGTTAGTCAAGGCATTTGAGTTCCAAAAGCTACAGTTATAAAATTACAAAGATTGATAAATGACCTTGATATCCTCTAAAATGTCATGCACTAATCCAATATCCTTCCTAAAGAAAAACAAGGACACATGACTTAAAGAAGAGACAAGCATCTTGTTGAATAGTTGTTAAATGTTGAATAGTCCAGTGTCAAGTGAGGCGTCTTTTACACTTGTCTTTACATTTGGTGATAGCTCCTATGTCCTAGCTCATGTTCTAGCTCATGTTCAGAATTTTTTTTATCCAGAACCAGACAAATTTAGCTCAAACCATCAAGTAATTGTGCTTTTATCACATATCACATTTTCAGAGGTGGGAGAAGTACTCAGATCTTGTACTAGAGTACTCGGTGTAGAATACACTGTTACAAGTAAAAGTCCTGCATTCAAAATGTTACTCAACTAAAAGTACAAAAGTATTCTCATCAAAATATAGTGAAAGTAGCGACAGTGAAAGTAGTCATTGTGCAGATTGGTCCATTTCAGAATATAAAATATAATAATATATGATATGTTTTATAATGATTGATCATGAAAGTGTTCTCAAAGCTGGTAAAGGTGCAGCTAGTTTGAATGACGTAAGTAAAGTATCTCCAAATGTTACTTAAGTACAGTACTAGAGTAAATCTACTTATGTCCCACCTCTGCACATGTTAAACCAACTCTGAACAAACGGTAGTAACAACGCGGAACTCGAAAATAACTCATTTTAGTGAAAAACACTAATGACGACTAAAGGAAGTCAATCTCCAAGCTCCCCTCTGTGGGACTAATAAAGGTATTCTGATTCTGAAGAATTAGTGCCACACAAGAACTTGTTTAGTTTTTAACCCTTCAATTGATTGAACAAAGAGATTTGACTCATTAGTTAGCTTTTGAGGTGTTTGTATGTGGATATTATTCTATCTACACAGACAAGGTATTTCACTCGTTTTCAAAACGTAATGCCAAGCTTAAACCACTTGCTAACGGCTGTAGTTTCATATTAAGAGTGGTGACATCTTCCAATCTAACTCTTTCCAAAATATGATAATAGTCTTTAAAACATACGTCTTTGGATCGATCCAGCCAAAACAATCATTTGGAGCTTCTATCAGCGTGACTGTAGCCACCTGGTTCTGTCTGTCTGCCTCTCTGTGTGCTGGAGGACACTGTCTGTCTCTCTGTGTGCTGGAGGACACTGTTCTGTCTCTCTCTGGGTTTCCCTTGTCTTTTTCTTTCTTATTGATGTCTGACTTTTACTTCTATCTTGTTGTCTCTCCCTCGTCTCCCTTTCTCTGGGCAGATGCGAGTGGTGAAAGCATTCCGTAGTTCGCTGTACGAGGGCCGGGAGAAACCGGAATCCCGCAACTCCATCCACAACTTCATGGCCCACCCAGAGTTCCTCATCAACGACCTCATCCATAACATCCCGCTGATCGACGACACCGACGTGGACGACGAATCAGAGCTCAGCAGATACCAGCACCTGCACCCGGCCCTCCGCAAGCCGCCGCCTCCTCCCGCCCAGCCCCCAGCACGCGTACACCCCACCCGCCCCTACCGCCAGTACAGCCTCCCTGTGACTCCGTGCAACAGAAACAACAACAACAACAGCAGCAGCAGCAGTTCAACAGTCACCTACGGCAACCAAAAAAGCCCCACTGCAGCTACCCCCGGCAACTGGAACCCCCATCATCCCCAACAGCACCACCATATCCAACATGGCAGGGACAGGCCGGGGAAACCCTCCGCCCCTCACCTGGCCCATCTCTACTGTGTGGAGACCTCCTTATAACTGAGCTGAGCGTGGGTCGGGGGGGAGTTTTGGGGAAGGGAGTTTTGGGGAAGAGGAAGAGAGGGCTGAGGACTCACACATGACATTTTCATCTCTTCCCTCACAGGAAGTTAGGACGAGGGAGGGCCGGAGGGAGGGAGTGGACAATGGTTGGAGACTTCTGCTCACAACTCCCTGAGAATATTGCGACTTTCCCTCCTTTAGCCCTCGCTCCGGCCCTCTCAGTCTGAAGACACCACCCCCAATCCCCCCCCCACCCTCGACCGGCCGCTCTGTCCCCCTCTCTGAAGAAACCGCCCAGTCCTGAGTGACAGTGGGTTGGGGAGGGAGGGGGACAGAACCCCCCCCCCTAAAAAATAAACCCCTCACATCTGACAAGGCTTCAGCCGAACAGGGGCCACGTCAGGGCCAGAGGCTGACCCACTCTGTTTCTTAGAGTGCATCTCTACCCACCTACCTACCTGCCATGGCACCAAAGTCACCCCCACCCCTGTCATTTCTCTGGCTACAGACAGATACACTGAAAAACTGAAGCATTGACTTAAATGTAATATGTCAACAGATTTTACATAACTGTATTAGGTTAGCTGAAAGCAATACTATTTAGTTTACATAAAACATTAGGTTCAACTTAATATGGTTGCTTTCATCTAACCTAATAAATGATACATGTAATTGAAGTCAAGGTTTAAGTTTTTTCAATGTAGCCTACTTCAGTCCAAATCTTTTCTTTCTTTCATCTCTCTCTATCTTTCAGTGTGTGTATGTGTATTGTCTTGTCTCTTCTGAAAAAAACACAACAAAAATAGGAATTGCAAACAAAGATGCTGTTCATTTAAACCTAATAGTCAATAGTATGGCTGCAAAAAACTACTTAAAGAAGTGGGCGGTACATATTATACAGCTTGTGTTATCAATTGAATGAGTGGGAAGCGACAGCACAGATCTTGTCATCTTCACACTCTCCCATCCTTTGGAGGCCTTCCATCAGGCCAGTGTTATCTGTCACTCTGTCCACTGCTATGAGAGGATACAGCGTGTAGGATCTCACAGTGTAGTCATGGACACACTAACTTCCTCTACCTGCCATGTTGTGAACTGATGAGTCATATTTATGAGGTCCTCTTATTTCCTTTGCTCCCTTCATCCAATCTTCTGGTCCTTCGTTGTTGGGTTTGTGTGTGTCAGTATTTTTTTTTGGAAGCATTAACCCTTTAAATGCCATCAAACACAATGCACAGGCGATGGCCCTTTAAGACTAACAATGCACTCACTTCAAAGCTGCTCACGTGCCATCGGGTTGTCTCCATCGTGTGCCCTCCATGAGTCTGGAGGACGAGGAGATTGTTTCATTTGATCAGTAGGATGTTGCGTCCAGTCATTTTTTACGAGAACTCAAATAATCACTGGTTGACGTTGAATAGGAACCCATCTTATTTCAGTTTTAGCTTTAGGCCCAAGGACCCACTCAATCAGGTTTGACCAATGAGAGCTCATGTGCCATGTCCATGTGTCAAATACTGTGCTTTCCGCTTAATCATGATATTCAATTAGTTGATTGGGATACATTTACACACAATGTTGGAGTATTGCTTTAAAACTAGGGATCAATATTTTGTCTATCCCAATATGCTGATACCAAGAAACACCCATTTTACTCCCTATTGCAGAACCGTTAAATAAAGGTATTTACCTGCTACCATGAAGGCCCACTGGCATGTGCAAGAATTAAATACAGTGCTCAGGTACTGGCCAAAATCACCAAACAAATGTACCTGAGGTTACATATAAAACATGCCATGTATGTTTTTCATGAAATAGATTAGCCTGTCATATCGGAGGAAATTCCCATTTATTATCTAAGCCTTTATCTGCCGTTACAATGACATGAATCCCAGAGAGTTATTATGCTAAAGCTTTTCAATGTAAAACAGCAAACCATGCTGCATGAGCACACCCCAACGAAACAAAAACAAATAGCAGAACAAATGTGGACAGCGCGCCAGTGACAGCGAGCATGGCGCTTGTGACATCCCACTCCACCGTCACCTCGCCGACATTCCATGGAGCATACATTCCAAACATCACATTCCAGCGTGGGTGAGAGCGCACTCCTGTCTCCCATGATGCACTAGGTGTGGGTGAACCGCTGACTCCATGTTGCCTCGGAGCGGGACCGCAGATCTGGACCCTTCCTCCCCCTGTTGACTTCCCTGAGTTCTCACCTGCTCCTCCCCCCCCTGAGAAAGGCACTGGCAGACATTATGCATCAGCCCGCCCGTGTGGACCCTCCTGCCCAGCTGGGGTCAGAAACACAGCGTCACACATGCACACAGAGAACAGTGTGTCTTGCTGGTCTGTGAGGAGGCTCTGTGGGAACACCCTTACCTGTACAGAACCCTGTCTTCTTGAATGCTCATCATCATCACCACCACCACCACCACCTTGCTCTGACGGAGGGGCCGGGCGGCGGGGGGGGGGGGGGGACATTGTAATGGTCTGTCTGTTTTGAAGCATGCATTTGATATCATTAATGTCACTCTTTATGTGTTGGTAAATCATTTAGGCTACTGTCACTACTGTGTGCTATGATCTCTCCACAACTGCTCTCTTTCTGTCTCTCTCTCACACACACACACACACACACACACACATCCTGTTCATGCCCAACCTATTCTATTCCAGCAACTCTTGGCACAGCTCTATCAATGCTTTTCTGCAGTACACCACACCACAATACACACACACACACACACACACACACACACACACACACACACAACTGGCGGATCATCCACAGTAGTGTAAATGTGACTGTCCAGTCCCTGCCATCTCTGTCCATCCGTCCAGCCACGTTACATCATGATGTTGTGAGACAGTGTCACAGAAGGCAAAACAGAATGTGAAAAAGAATATATTATATTTATCAAAATTATAAATTGTACAACTGCACCACTACTGTACAGATCGCCCAAATGTGCATCTTTGATTTATAGGTACTATGTTCCTGTTACACTTTTTGTTTTTTCTGATGTTTTTTTTCTTTAATCCTATTGCTTTCTGCAAAGAGAGGAACAACACAATGAAAGCGCTTGTATTATTATTATTTTAGATTTTCTCCATCAGTGGGAGCACTGATGGAAAAAGACGGTTGCACATTCTCCTGAGCATATTCTGAGGGCTGTGTTTTCTGTCCACTGAACAGCCCCTGAAGTGTGCAGAGGTGTGGAGAAACTTCTAGTCTCTTAAGACCAGAGACACCATTCTGTAAATAGAGAACAGGAGATACAGATGTACCTCATTATGATCTAAAGGACTGGACCAAGTGGAGACCCGGGGAGGATGGAGAACTGGAGGACGATGCAGAGCTAGAGACTGCAGGAGTGCAATGCGTTGTTTAGGCTGCTCTCTTAGATCTGCGACAAGTATTTACTGCCATGTTAAGAAGGGAAGAACTTAACGTTTTACATTATTCATTATACATACTGTTGTAAATATTGTGTGTGGAATGGTCCCCCTTCTTGCACAACGCAGTGCTGTTCTGCAGACAGAAAGTGCAGCCTTACCTGTGCTAAAACGAAAAAAGACCAAAAAAAGTTAAACAACCATAAAGACTATTGAATATATTAAAGAGTTACCTGCCTGTTATTTAAGCGAATAAATATCTATATATGAGAAAGAACACACCTGTATACTGTAGACTAAATCTGTATGGAAATCTAAGAGAATTTAATGGGAATTAAGTCCAACACCTTTTGTCTGTATGAAAGATACATCAAAGTATTCTACAATAATAACTTTGACAAAGTCTGTTTGGTCCTGTGTTTTTTGTTCACAATGATTCAAAACTATACTCACATTTTCGACCTCTGGAAAGTCAAACCTGCATGGCCTGTTGTTTCGGAAAAGATGCAGCGTTTATTCTCACAGGTTACTGAAATATTCCTGAAGTCTTTTTGAAATGGTACTCTCACAGAAAATGAGTTTGATCATTTATCTTAGAGTAAAAAAAGACTGTCCCTTATTTACACCTGCAGGGGGGGAAGGTGTATGACTGAAGAACTTTCTCTTAAAAGCATACATGAGGAAACACAGAGGGCGTTAGCAAAGGCTGCATTCCATTTAGCCGTGCATAGCTGACTTGTAAACATGGGGCAAGTTGGCCACCTAGAAGTAAAAAAGAAAAGAAAATCTCACATAACTCTTGCAGTATAATCCCAGTCTGATTTATCCAGTACTAACCATTTAAAACCCGTCAGACTTGCATGACATAAAGTGTGAGGCTGTTTATGCTTATGCACATTTAACCATTGAAGTGAAGAGATGTTAATGGCATTTTTTCCATTTTTTAAATTGTCCCCAACACCTTTGTTTCTGTGTTGACACAGATGTCGGGATTTACACATAAACAGATTATCCATTTGCTTGCAACAAACCTTACAGCTACAGTGAGCTTTCAGGTTACAAACAATGTTAAATATTTCCTTTATAGCGTAGTAAAGAAGTCTTGTTACTTATATGTGGGACATTGTTCTGATTTGAACACCTAAATCGTCTTTAATATTATTAGTTCCTCCGATTGAGACCCGAGCTGTTAAAACTCAGGCGTCTGTCGATCTCATCCTGTGGGTTATGTGGACATCTGCTCATGTCTTCGAGTTAGAGCCTATATGGACTTGACTTAGTTCAGATCACTTTTAAAAGTTGTACTGTCATTCATTTTCTTTGTTCAATGGACCAGTGTTGCAACTGGATAAACATGAAATGATTTTCCAGTACTGAATCTTGAGATGACTCGCTGGACCTCTGCAGGCAGTGACTGTCATCGGTTAACAAAAGCACTTTTATGGTTAATGAAGAACAGAAGTAGGACTCAATGGGCCAGATTTGTGAAGCTATCTGAGGCCTACTGTAGATGTACGCTACAAATGTGTCAGGCAAATATGCATGTCATTTTTGCCCAATTCAAAAAACCTTATGCATCAGAGAATCACCACTTATTAATCACATGAAGCCTCTATAAAAGGCATCATCGCGATATCCCAATCATCATTATAGGGATGATCAAAGATTGGTGCATCACACTGATTTTCATTTACCCTGAGGTTGTGCTGAAATGTGCATTCAAAAATATCCCATGGTGAAATTCACAAGCTATCAGAATACCTTTATTCGTCCGGCAGAGGGGACATTTGCAAATCTACCAGTAAATAACTTCACGAGCTGCAACATTACATTCAACACATTAATGCATCAATAATAATCCTATATTAGAATATATATTATTCAGAAATACATTCTAGAAGTAGTCTTATGGCCTCTGAAAGATTCCACATCTCGTCTTGCAGGGGCAGGGCTGAGCATTAGATGGCGCCAAATCCTACCCACTGTACCTTAAAGTTTGATTTGTGAATACTTTACTTTCACTAAGGTAAATAGCACCATGGTATCACCTGTTTCACCACACTAGGTCCACCTGGGAATATAATACCAGTCTGAGATGTTTCTGTCAAAATATCTTCTCAGCAGTTTACTGTCACTCATATGATACTTTTCATTCTCATTCTCTTTAAAGTTCTCTGGTGATCAATGGAAAAACATGACTGCTGAAACTCTTCTTTACAGAACAGTGTTTTTCGGCCCATGTTGCACTTCAAGACACCTTATGTCATGATTAGGAAATGAAGCCGTTTTAATGTTTTACCTAGCGACATGTTCATTGTGAATTTAAATGCTGTTTATTAATGCTGAATTCATTTGTAGAAACATTCAAACTAAGTTACACAATCATCTTCAGAAGGCTACTATATAACTTTCTACCTCTATTTTACATTACATTGCATTTAGCTGACGCTTTTATCCAAAGCGATTTACAATAAGTGCGTTCGACCAGGAAGATACAACCTTGAAGGAAACAGAATCACATCAGGTTTCATAGAGCCAAACATTTCAAGTGCAACTCAACTGGCTTATAGATAAGCCAGTCCTTTATTAGTATAGAAGTGCTTTGTTAGTAATTACATCGCTATTTTGTTACACTTAGCTTATTTCCGTTAATCTTAAAAGGGATAGTTCTGTTTTTGTGAGGTTCTACTATATTTTGAGTCATAAGACAGTCAGCTTTTTATATTATATATATATATGAAATAGTTGTTTATATATATCGTATTTTACAGCATCAGCTTTCTGTCAGCTGGCCCTTATGGTGAGGAAATTGGGCCACAATTAAAGCTCTCTTCAAAGTTACTGAACTTGATGGTCTACCGCTGCCTCGATCCGTAAATCAGTTATTGTTTGACTGGTTAAACCAAAGTGATCCATTAATACACCAACGTCAAACAATGACACACACTTACTGATTGAGGCAGCAGTATTAACAAAAAAGTTTGCTGGCTTTGAAAAGAGCATAGATAAAAAGTGTAGTGTACTGTCTGACAGCAAAGTAGGGTGGTGAAAGAATAAATAAATATAGCACACTTAAACTTATGTAGATTTTTTAGGATGACAAATAGATTTCGCTACTGCCCCTAGCAGTACATTGCTGAGCTTCCTGCTGCTACTCCCGTCTGCTTCTACAAAGTGGGGGTGTGCTGACCACCATCTTCTGTTGGTATACACTGACCTTTGATAAATGCCTCACACAAACCCTTTCCAAAACATGCCAACTGTTTGGCTCCTGTGTCCAATGGAAATTATCATTCTAATGATGTGGATTTTATTTTTTGTTGCAGAATCAATTTAAGAACTTTAAATGTTATTAAATAAGGAACAGCTAACCTGGCATCTATTCTAACATCTGCCAATCAGCATCGCAAATCACTAATTGGCTAGTCGCAATTAACATATTATTTTAATCAAGAAATGTCATGTAATGAAGGGTTATGTGTAGAATTATTTCTGCCAGGTCGCAGTTAATGGTCTCCGTCCTAAATGAATAGCAATATCATGGTGACGTGCCTCCAGTATGTCTCAGCACCTCACACATTGTTGGTTTTACACCTCAGTGTCTGTATAGATTTAACAAACAAGGTAAATGTGTTAGTGAGCTTTACATAGGGCATTGGTAGATCAATTCCATTTGGTGTTCATGCTAACTCAGCTAACTGGCCGTAGCTATACTCAGCCAACTGGCCGTAGCTATACTCCGCCAACTGGCCGTAGCTATACTCGGCCAACTGGCCGTAGCTATACTCGGCCAACTGGCCGTAGCTATACTCGGCCAACTGGCCGTAGCTATACTCGGCCAACTGGCCGTAGCTATACTCCGCTAACTGGCCGTAGCTATACTCAGCTAACTGACTGTAGCTTTACTTAGCTAACTAGCTATACTCAGCTAACTAGTTGTGAAGATTTCCCCATCTATCAATAAGAATGTGAAGATGTTTATTTCCTAAAAATGCTGAACTTTTCCTTTAATCCTGACTTTCACATAATAACTTCACAGGAATGAAGGAACTTGGAAGGCTTCAGCCTCTCAACTATATTACCATGGACACAATTTGGATTTGTCAGTGGAAAAAGCACAAGTGCATTCAATACCAATAACAATGGCTGAACTCCACCAAGGGAAGCTCAAAGCTGGATCACTGGAGATCTCATATCAATCAATATTAACCATTTCTAGGGCTTCCCCTAAGAGTCAAATTTAGGCAGTTACCCCTGAGTCAGCTGATCGATGTTTGAAACTGGGCATTAGGCAACTTTATATGCTAGCAGCGTTAGCACTTGCATAAAAACTAAATAAATAATGTGACCAGTTTTTTCCACGTTTGATGAGACACCCAAGCCTTTTAAAGCAGAGTGGTTACCTAGGAAGCTGCGGCTACGTAAATGTGTCTTCAGAATCTTCACAGAAACTCAGGCCAATGGTTTTGCTGATGGCCAGATATTAAAGGAAAATATGATCTTTGTAGTGAAATGCTAAATCCAATTGAAAAAATATATATATCCTGATGCAGGTATAGCCCTTTTCATTTAACATGTGCTTTTCCTACTACTGTATGACATCTAGAAATGCTTGTTTTAAACAAAAATAACTGGGATTTTTTTAGGACTGGTTGTGTTATATGGTCTTTAACAGATCGGAATTATTTAACCCCGCCCACCATACTGCAGGCTTTGCATTTCCATCAAATGATGTCTGTCATTTGTTTTGACAACCTTTACCAGACTTGACCCAAATGTTCAGGAAAAGTTAGACCATTATCGGCAGAGCTTGCTGTTTAAAAAGAGAAAAAGAGATGCATTAATATCAACAGTTCAGAACAAGACACAGTAAATATTTGTAACTCATAAACATAATGAAAATATGATTTATTTGTCCAACATCAAGGCCATTTGCCTCAAACAATAGGTATTCAAAGTTATATACACATTTACATTTGTTACACAAAAAACTGCCATTTCACAACTTAATCAGATAACTTTGGAAGTATTTAAACAATACATTCCAATATGTCAATAAACAGGACATGATAATGAGACCATTAAGCCTCTACTAGCAACTCTGAGTAATGGAGCAGTTACAACTGTACAGCCTACACAAATGCTGCATGAAGTACAGATGTTGTGAAGGATTGATCACGTATACCATTTGTTACCGATACTACCTTTAAAAAAAAAATACCAGGCCACGTTGCCAGCAGCGATTCCAGCCTCGTCACCTTCCACCAGCAGAATCCACTTTAGCATAAAGAAAAATAGGTGGCGCTAAATGAAAGCATTCTTTTGTACAATGGTGCTGATTCACAAAGAGATCAATTCTTATCAACAAGGATAACAGTCTTATCTTTGTCAGCATGTTTCAACTTGACAGCTGATTCAAGATCACTCTTTGTGGAGCTTCACCTTTATCTTAACATTTACATTAAGAATTCTTTAATTCAACTCTTACTTAGATATTAACTGAAATCAAATCATTTTTAATATCAAACGGTTAACATAAGAGTATAAAAAGTACTCAAAATCTACTAACTAGGAACAAGAAGTACAAACAGAAGTAGTGAGGTCGCTGCCTCGAGCCTGTGAAAAAAACATTTCTTGTCTGATCCTTACCATGGAGCCAAGCAGGTAAAGGTGTTCAGAAAGCCACTCATCCCGCATGGAGGACCAACCAATACCTAGAAGAAACTGTCAACAAGGTTTAGCAGTAACGTGTTTTCAATCCATCATTACACAGAAACACATGCACATTCAGCAGTTCTTAGGTAATCTTAACTTATTCAACAGTGTTCATCCACCCTCAAGGGGTTCAGTACAGAGCAAGTTCAGTCTCAAAATCTGAAAACAGAGGTAAGTACTTGACCCTACATTTTGAGTGTTGCGCTTGCACTCTCGGCACACTTGGTGCAGAACTCCACAGAGACGTGGTTCTTGTCCACGTGCAGACACACACCGCCAGATGTCTCTTTCTCCTCCACTTTCACGCGCTTCCTCGGTAAAGCGTAGTCGTGGTCGTTCGAGTCAGGCCCCTGGAAAAGCGAGGAAGATAATTTCATCCCATTCACACCGCTCAGTCTGGACAAGAGCTGGGCTAACATGCTCTCATTGGCCAGCACAGCTCTTAGGTACCTGGTCTCGTCTTCCAACTCTTCCACCCTCTTGGTCAGCTGAGAATTCTCCTGTTTGAGCACGTTGTTTTCTGTCGACAGGACGCCGACTTTCTTCTCCAAGCTGTTGACATACTCCTTCTTCCTGAGACGATTCAATCTGGCAGCGATGGCGTTTTTGTTGATCAAGCGACTCGACTGGTTTTGCCTGTTCTTAGTCTTCAAGTCAGATGATGATCTCTCTGGAGACGAAGACGTTGAAGCTTCAACTTCAGAATCCTGGTCTTTGGCACTGCACATATCAAGATCTGCCAACTCGATATCAAAGAGAGAGGAGACGGTGTCTCTTTCAAGTGTCCATTTTAAGTCTTCAATTCCAAATAGGTCGTTTAGCTCTATTCCTGTGGCGTCAATATCTTCAGCTGGGAACCCTTCAGATGGACTTGGGAGATCTTCGACAGTTTCCATCACATCTCCCACTTGGCCCTCTGTGCTGTTCATGGTGCGTCCTCTTCTTCTGGTGATCATTGTGGCTTGTCAGGCAAGGAGTCTGTCAAGAAGATGTCTAGCGGTTCCTCACCTGGGGGGGATAAATTAAATGTACTGTTAGGGTAAGAACTTTCAACAATTAAACGATTAGTTTATCAAGGCAATGTATCATGTCGATATCAATTTAATAACTGGAGCAAAGTTGAGTAAATATTTGATAACAATTTCAAACATATCAAATACTTAGCACAAAGCTATATATGTTCACTGTGGTCTTTGGACAAATCTCATTGAATCGTGTGGTTTAAGTAATAACTGATACACTTTGAGGATTATTTAGTCGATAATCTTTAAAAGAAGGATCTGCTGAATTGATTAACATGCACGCTTAGTGTTGAGTTGGAATGCATTAAACGTCAGACACAATACTACATTTAACTGGGCTACTAAATGCATACTTCAGACGGTACAGTCATGCAGTTTCTTGGAGGCACAGACAATAGCTGAGCTGTTGGCTGAACGTATTACAAACGTAAGGTTAGCTGATATGCTGCTCAAGCTAGGCCCAGAGGCGTAAATTAGTACTATACGTAGTTTAACAATATATGCTCTGCAGTGCACCCTGTCACACATACACCTCACTATACTATGGACCTCAATATACAATCGACAACAAATGCAAATGGCAACATTAATCTTCACAAAAGTAGCTTTCTCTCAAGGCCTTGAGTGTCCTGGGAGCCTCCTAGCTTTAGTACCCGGCTAACGTTGGTCTAACTTAAGTCCACCTGCCGTATGCTAATTGACAAAAACACGGAATCTAACTTAAATAAAGCATCATGCTGTATTTTATTCAGGTGGTTAACACTTACCTCACTCATTCTACTAGCGACTGCCCGCTCATTAAGTGTAACTAAAGCCACAAGGTGTTAACTAAGAGAAGCAGCTAACGTTAGCTAATGAGTGACGCAGCATCTTAAAAAGGCCACTTCCCCAGCCGACTACTCACCGTCCTTTTTGGGAAATAAATGCAACAATAAATGATTGCAGCAGAGTCATTCGATGAAACGGAGCTGGTTACAGAAGGCTGGCTCCACCGCTCACAGCTCGGAAGTGAAGCGGACAATGGCGCGCTCCAAGGACCGATGTCACGACCCGATCTGCATTGCGCATGTGCGAGATGGTCCGCTATTATTTGACAACTACATACGGCAAAGCAAATAGGACACTTGACACGGTGGCGTTTGGCAAAACAGAAGAAAAAAAACGAGAATATTAATCTGAACGAGAGAGATGAGTTATTGTTATTATAACGTGACTTCACTATTATTTAACAACTAATTTGATTGGGTTAAATACATTGTCAGAATAAGTGACCACTCCAGAGTGGATAAAAAGCGTCAGCTAAATGCAATGTAATGTAAAGTGAGAAATGGATTTAACTTCTGTTAGACAGCTATCGGGTAGTGACAGTGACAACTGTCACTCACAACCATAGAGCCCACAACCAAGTCGACCTGCCAAGACACTTCCGGACAAAACATTCCAAATAAAAGCACAACTAAATATTTCAATATGACACAGTCAATAATAAAGACCATGTTAACAGTGGTGGAAGAAGTACTCAAATATTATTTGCTTAAGTAAAAGTTACACTAAAAAATGGTAAAAATACTCAATTTGCAGAATGTCCTATTTAAGCACCATATATTTTATATTATTGTATTAATAATTATTGATGGATTTATGATTTCATCACTTCAGTGTTGCACATAATGATAATAACGATGATAATGCATTAGTTGATTTATATGTTTTATTATAATCTAACACTGCAAAGTAAATATTAACTAAATATGAACAAATACATGTAGTGGAGTACAAGTATAAAGTAGCATAATGTGGAAATATCTAAGTACATAAATATTTTACTCAAGTACTTGTATTTAATGTTATAGGTACATATATATGTATACTGTTTGATTGTTCATACCGTGTGATTTATATTACTTATGGATGCGTCTAAGTAATATCAATAGAAATGTTATCATTCATGTAGTGTTTGTAGTTCTCTTGAACCATTCATGTGAACTCTATAACTGTTGATCCGTTATACTTAGCTGCTGGAATTGGATAGGCAGGCATGAACAGAACCCACAGAGATAGTCTTCTTCACATTGTAGATTAGAAGACACTTGGGTTTTGTCTGTTTATGGCACTCTCCATGTTAAGACATTCTTTCAAACCAAAATGCTGCAATCCAGCTCCATACATTTTAAACTAAAATAAAAACAATCATATTCCTTCAGTATAATTTCTTTTATTGAAGATAAGTGCCATGTAAATGGAACTTAAATGTATTTCACATAAACACCTTGAAATTACAACATAACCCTTCTGCCAGGGTTTCCAACTGAAAGGCATCTACTCCAAATCCTCTTGTAGGGACTGACTACTTCATTAACAGTGCAAGTCAACTTCAATGAAAGGTGGAAGAAAGGAAACAAATCGCTGTAAAGCCTGTGTTCAGCACTCTTGCCTGATAAATGACTGAAAAAAGGCTTGATGCCAGCAGCCAGGGACTAAACTTCCAGAATAACAACAATTCAAAAAAGTTGAAGTCCAGATTTGAGCTTGTTAACATCACTGTGGTTCCAAAGGAGACCATCAGCTGTTCTCACTGATGCAGAGACCGCAGAGGCAGTGTGTGTCGTACTGCTGTCCAACTCCACCGGCTGGTCAAAGACAGTCATTGTCGAGTAGTTTTCCACCATGAGGCATGATGGGTCATCTGACTGTCCAGGTACTTTGCCAAGAGGATAGTTCTTCCACAAAACCTTATCGTTGCACACCTGCCACGGAGAACCTCGGAGCAATTTAGCCTTTTCAGCCTGAGCATCCGCCCATTTGTGCTCGGAGGAGGACTCACTCCTTCTCTCCGCGTCAGATGTGGAGCGCCATCGCTGGCTGTGGCGCCGCGACTGCTGCAGCTTCTCATGCAAACTCTCCAGTGTGTATATGGGCTGTTGTTTGTGCTCCAGAAAAGTGTCACATTCAGAGTGGCCAATTTGTGTGTAGATGGAGCAGAGCTGGAGCAGCCTCTGTCGGGTCTCCAGAGGGAGAGGATGCTCCATGTCGTCCAGGATTAACTGCAGCAGGTGAGGCGTGCTGACACAGGGAGCATCCAGGCACGCCGAGAGCAGCTGCTGCCACCTCAGCTGGATGCGGTTCACAAAGATCCTATCCTTCATTCTGGTCTTCTTCTGTCCCTTGGTTTCAAAATGGTATTCAAATTTGTTGCTGTTGCAGAGAATGATTTCTGAAATCCAAGTAGAAATGTAGAAGGCCCTTTGATTATTATTCTGCTCTTTGGCGAGCTGCTTCAGTTCAACAAACAGCTTCTCCAGGAGCACGTGAATGAAGGACGGGGAGTTGAGCACCTTCACGAGGGGCAGCCAGAAGCGCAGCAAGGTTTGAGGGAGTCTGAGCTCAAAAGGACCAGCGCTGTCAAAAGAGTCACAACCTAACGTTTCCAGCTGTTCAGCAGTAGGGACTAGAAATCCATCTTCCAGCAACACGTCAATCAGCAGGTTACTGGACTGCAAAGCAAACTGCTTGATCTCACCTAGCAACCAGCTCATGTCTGCAAAGGGGGGTGGCGACATGTTCTTCTCTTTGTCTTCAGGAAGCCCGTCAAAAGCCTGGTACTGCTCCTTCTCATAAGATATCAGCAGCTCCCGTGCATTCTTGTAGGCTTCCATTTCTTTTTGCCTTGCAATGAGCTCCCCCCCCTTCAGGTCAGCCTCTTCATCCTCTCCATCAGACTCTGACTCCCAGTCCTCACCGGGCCCTCCTCCCAGCTGCCTGGACCAGTACTCATGCTGGAGCCACTCCAACACCACCTTGCATCCCTTTCGACACCACTTCAAGGTGGGAAGCTTCCTGTGGGTGAAGTCATGCCTCAGGTCGACCACCCACGCTGGGATGTTCAGGTTCCCAGCCAGCCGCCTCAGGGGACGGGCTGTTTTCCCCTGCTGTCTCTCAGTGATCAAATTGACGAACCTAATAATACATAAATAAGAATAGCAATTATTAAACAAATTACAAGGAATTGGTTCAACGATAATAACTTAATTAACTCACAATGGAATAATCTAGAAAATGAAATGGAAAAAATAACCATGAGAATCAGAAACCAAGTTCATATCTTTGATGAACGATGGGAAAAGTGTTAAGTTATAAAACATAAAACATATGTTGTTAAAATGTGACAGTTAATCCATTATGTGTAAACTTATAAGTAATTATCAATGTCTGTGTTTTGTTTGTTTCTTCTCTTTTCCTTTATTGGATTGCTCTGTAGATGTTGTAACAATGTTTATTTTGTTATGTATGCCTTGTAATCAAATAATTTCTTTAAATGCAAAACATGGTCAAACCTCATCAGGGCCGCTCCATAGAGCAGGACCAGGTCGTCTCCGTCCAGCTGGCCCGACCGGTCCAGCACCTGGCACCGAACCAGGTCCGCCGTGCAGTCCACCGCCACCGGGCTGCTGTTGGCGTACCGGCCTCTCCAGGCTGAGATCCGCTGCAGGGCGTACCTCTGTAGAGCAGGATCCTTGGAGTACAGGTACTCCAGAACCTGGTCCCACTCAGCCTTGTTGGTCCACGCCACCACATGGCGTCTTTTCTCCGCGCTCTTTTTCTTCATGTTATCGGTGTTAGAGGCGGTCGGTCGAACAGGTTAACAATGTACACACATACCTCTCCTGAACGCAGAGAAACGGGACTCCTGACGGTCGTTAAAAACAATACCAGCTCTGAGTCGCAGCGTGGAAGTGTTCGGTTCGGAGTGTATCGCATTCCCGGAAGTGACGTCCTCTTCTTTAGAGTAATGGCGGACTACTAACCAACGTTGAAGGTGCGTGTCGCCACCTGCTGCACCGGAGGACAACTTTCTCACATATTTAAATAAAACCTGTGATGTTCGTATATTTAAAACATCCATTTGATTCTGAACTTGTTTGTGTTACGCGGAGTGTGTTGAGGTGGAGATTTAATAGAACTCAGTAGTAGACAGCTTTCTTTAGCCTTCATTAGGCATATTTATTTATAACGTGGTAGGAGAGATGCGGTTGTGCTGCCGCTCTGTACTCGATCCAAACAACATCTGACCGGATAAGGTAGAGGCCACAGGCAGGGCCGGTCCGACCCATTAAGCGACATAAGCGGCCGCTTAGGGCCCCGCAGCCACTAGGGGCCCCCCTTTTTTTGTTTTTAAAGAATAATCTCAGTACACCGTCGCCGTGATAAGTATGTTAAATTAATTGTGTTAATATGCCTAGATTGCCTACTCTCAAAGTCATGTATTATATTATTGAGTCAATCATATAATACATCCACCGTGCTTTACCTGAACCTCATCATGACACTAGAGAGGACGGCAGAATTGTAATTTCCCGTGTTCAGTGAATGCAACAGAGGCAAGACACCAGACCAACCAGAGAGTTGAATGGAAATAAATATCTGTCTTATTGGCTGACAGGTACCTATCCTGTAAGCTGTGACAATGTTTAAAATAAACTTACATTACATTTGTACTTCTACAAGTAGGCTACGTAGTTAAATGGTTTATGTTTGTGTCTGTTTAAATCGTGTTTATTGTTGTTATTTCCTATTTTGTTGTGTTGTAGACTACAGACAAAGTTAAGAATAATTGTAATATCCCAGTTATAAACGACATGAATCAAAGATATGTTGCTGTATTTTAGTGGGGGGCGCTAGTGAGCAGTTTTTTTGAAAAAATACGTTTTTTTTTACGTTCTCGAAATGGTCGCGGGCTTTGAGGTATGTACCAAGTTTTGCATTCCGAAGCACATTTTAGCTCATCGTCATAAAAAAATAAGTACAGGCCACACCCACATTTGTCATTCATTGCGACACTTTAAATATAAGCTCATATTCATCCCCAGAGTATGGCTAAACTTATTTTAATTTTTTTCGTCCATCAGTTCTTGAATTATACATTTGTCATGTTTTTGGCGCCCCCTATAGTCCAAAATGAAAATTACTTTTTGTGCTTATTCTCCAATACAGATTGAACCTTACCACCAAAATGTGTGTTTTTTGGATACATTGTTGATGAATTATGAGTATTTATATCTAAGCCCCGCCTTTTTGCGAATACGTTTAGAGTAATGACGGCCACATTTATCGACTGAACATGCTCATTTCCTACGATAATGTGTCTGACCGTCCAGCGATGCTGTATACCAAGTTTGGTGTTGAAAAACAAAATTTTGAAATTTAAGTGAATATTTAACTAAAAAAAAATAAAGTAGGCGGAGCTTAGGGGTTCAAGGAGATTATATGTAGAGCAGGTCCACCCGAATAAGTGTGCACAATTTCAGGTCATTCGGAGATACGGTGCGACTTTGTACATCTTTCCAAAAATGGAAATGGCCATAGGTGGCGCTAGAGAGCATGTTGGACAATTTGAACACATTGAGTCCAGAATATTGTATTTTTCACCGATTCTGGAATCCGTGCAAAATTATACAACTTTTGAAGCATCCTAAAGACCTCAAAAACAGGAAACGCCAGCAGAAAAATAAGAAGAATTCCTCCAATAACAATAGGTTCCTCGCACTTCGTGCTAGGACGCCGTTGGGTCCTAGCGCTCCGTGCTCGGGCCCTAATAATAAAATATATCAAATAAAATAATGAATATATGAACTAGTTATAGTAATTAATTACATCACATTACACTAGCTGCAAACAAATGCCATGTAGATTAGTAAATGTTTACATTAAGTGTGTAGAATGGAGTTGAGCACATGCTTGACATAACTGTTGATTTGCTGATGATTGGTCACTCCTAGTCTGATCTGATCATGCTCATATTGTTGCTCAGTGGCAAATGCAATGCAATGGGGTTTTATTATGTAACCTGACACGTTTAGAAACAAAAAACATGTCAAACACAGCACTGATTAATGAGAAATATTAGATGGGATCAGGATCCAGTACTCAGAATGTAAAAGAAGCTATACGAAATTGCGTAAACACTGTTACAAGTACAAAAACATTGACATCTAAATAAAATGATAAGGGCAAAAGTACTTGTTATGAGTAATGAATGGCCCATTTAAAATTCCTGTATTATGGATTAGGATTATTAATGCATTAACAGGCCTATCATAGCTCTGTTAAAGGTTGAGTTCATTTTAATTACTTAGTATACTACTGCTCTTAAACTATATCATATGTATGTATTTGTTTAGTTTTTCTTTGTATTATCTGATCATCTGAAGTAACTAGTAACTAAAGTTGTCAAATAAAGGTACGGTTCTAAAAAGTACAATATCGTCTTCAGAATGCAATGGAGTACATGCCCTTTCTACCACTGTCAATATGAGTGCAAAGGGTCATTTCAACATGTCCTCATCATGCTCCTCAGGCTTGCTTTTATAAAAACCATTTAACCTATAATAATAATAATAATACATTACATTTATAAAGCGCTTTTCCTGGTGCTCAAAGCGCATACAAGCAAGTCAAATAGAATAACAACAAAAGTAGAAAGTGCTAAGCTAGGAGGAATAAGGGCAAGGGGTTAGTTGATTAGGAGTTGAAGGCAAGAGTGAAAAGGTGAGTTTTGAGGGATTGTTTGAACGACGTGAGAGTGTTGGGGAGGGAGTTCCAGAGTGTGGGGGAGGCTGCTGCGAAGGCCCTGTCACCCCAGGTCCGACCACATCACCCCTATCCTCCATGACCTCCACTGGCTCCCCATCAAACACCGCATTGACTTTAAAATATTACTTTTCACTTTCAAAGCCCTCAACAACCTTGCCCCCCCCCTACCTCTGTGACCTCATCCAACGACACTCCCCCACCCGTCGCCTCAGGTCTGCTGAAGCTAACCTACTGCAGCCCATCAGGACAAAGCTCCGATAGTGTAATACTCAGTCAGTACTGTACTCAATTGCACATTTAAGATACGACCTGAGTTTTTTCATATATATATATATATCTCTACTCAACTACATCATAAAGGGGAACATACCTTTTACTACACTACATTTCTGACAGCTTTGATACTTTAGTGCCTATCCAGTGAAATCAATGTGCAGTATTGGTTCAGCTACAACAGCTGAACCAATATCCTTAGAAGTTCTGCAGAGCAGTACACATTTCTTTAAGTAACATTATGAGGGCAATCAAAAGACAAAACACTGTTATCAAAAGCGTTATTATTTACAAGTGGTTTAACAAATACAAAGATTAGAATTAGTATGGCAAATACAAACATTAAGAAAATACATTATAAACAAAATATGGAATGTATTTGGTCTCTTGGGGTTTGGTCTTCTGATTAGTAAGATGTTAGAAAATAGAAAATTAAGAAAAGCAGGCTGATCCTTTTTTGGTGTAACATAGAGCTGCGATCACAAGCCCAACAACTAATAATACAAAAAATACTAGTATGACTATGTAATGGTTTCTTGAATGGTTTCTTGAAGGATCTCCACAGACAACATCGGTGCTCTCGCTTCCTTCTTTCAGCTTTTCCTGGGTTCCTGAGCACCTGGGAAAAGAGAAATGAAAAACAGATTCAGTACTCTGTGTTTGAAATGAAAAAGATATACAATGCTGTGCAAAAGTTTTATGCAGGTGTGAAAAAATGCTGTAAACTAAGAATGCTTTCAAAAATACGAATTATAAATGCGTATTTGTTATACATTTACAAAATGCAAATTGAGCGAACAAAAGAAAAATCTAAATCAGATCAATATTTGGAAACAAGGCCAAGCGACTCAACTATGCTGGAAAACATAGGAACTGTGATGCAGATCAACGGCAGCTTGTGCTCTCGTCTGATTGAAATAATTGTCTACACAAAAGGGCTGGCGAAAATGTATTCTTTCTGCAGCAGGACAACGACCCAAAACATACAGCCAATGTCATTAAGAACTATCTTCAGCATGAAGAAGAACACAAAGTCCTGGAAGTGGTGGTATGGCCTCCACAGAGCCCTGATCTCAACATCATCGAGTCTGTCTGGGATGACATGATGAGACAGAGGGATTTGAGGAAGCCTATCCACTAAAGATCTGCGGTTAGTTCTCAAAGATGTTTGGAACAACCTACCAGCGGAGTTCCTTCAAAAGCTGTGTGCAAATATACCTAGAAAAATGTATGTTGTTTTAGGCAGTTGTGAAAGGGTGGTCACACCAAATATTGATTTGATTTAGAATTTGTTCACACCAGCCAAAAACTTTGACACAGTACTTTATAATGATGTTAAAAGTACAGAGAAGGACACTGATTCAAAACAAATCAATATTAAAATGCAAACATTTGGAAAAGGTCTATTGAGAGTTATGTTTTGTGACTAAATCAATTGGCAATGTTTGAATCCCCTGTGGATGGGAAAGATTGGTCCATCACACATACAGATAAAGCCACAAATCACAACTTTTTTCAGCAATCCAAATAGTGCAGAAACAAAGTGGTCATTTCGTGGGGCAGGGCAGGAAGAGCCCTACTTATTTTAGTAATGCCATAACAAACAAAGCCTTACACTGTCCAGTCTGTGCAATTCACACCATGCTCTGAAAAGAAGCCAGACGGACAATGTTCACACTGTGCATCCTCTCTGCTGGTTCCTTAGAGACAGGGACACAGGAGAGATTAGTCACACAGCACAGCAGCCAACATCCAGTAATGATCCATCATCACATCAGTGTCTTCATTCAGTATGTTTACGTTCACACTGCAGGAGATCAGTCCTCACTGTCTAAAAGTTCATTCAGGAAATGAATACAGTTCATTTCCAGTCACAATTTTAAGATGAGTAATTTAAAAGTTATCAGGATGGTTACTGAAACGTACGAGGAGGTCATCATATCTGTTTCAGAAACCCTCATGTGATAGCTGCAGGACTCATAAAGAAACTGGGAGCGGTTCCTGTTTACTGCCTGTCATGTGAGCTTCTGCACCTCGGGTTATAGTCCAGTAAAAAGTCTGATCAAAAGTTAAAGGGGACCTATCATGCAAAATGCACTTTTAATGTACTTTATACATAAATATGTGTCCCCGGTGTGTCAGAAAACAAACCCCTCTCTCTTTCCCTCTGTACCCACATCTCTAAAAACGGGGGTACAACGGAGCTGATCCAGATTTGCTGCTGATATGACGTCATATCGGAAATGTGGACCCACGGCCCTATCAGAAACGTTGCCATCAGAAGAGAGGGAGAGAGAACGCGCTCCGAGGTGTGGTTAAACTTTACCCGCCTCGTTGCTCATTGCCTAAAGTGCAATAAGAGTTTAGCATGTAAGGGCGGTAACACGAGCAATTTGTCTAAACATCTTGCAAAAGTGCACCACGTCCAGACGGAGGAATGCACCGGGTTCGACTGTCTTTCTAGTAGCTCTGTAGCCCCCTCCACGAGTAACGTTTCCACGTCAGGTGTTATGTATGCTAGCAGCAACACAAGGAGTTAACTCAATGATACAAACATGGGTTAATGATTAGAGGTAACAGAGGTATTTATTTTGTTAAAGTTTCAGCTATTCTGTTTACAATTCCGTCAGATTATTTAATACGATTTGTTAAAACATTGTTGTTTCTTTTGATGTGAAATATTATGTATTTAATTTAAATAAAAAGCAATGTTAGTTTTGTTCACAATTTGTTTAGTTAGTTTACCTTATTTTTTTCTCCAAAATAACCGATAAAAGTACCGTTAAAAGACCGGACCGATAAGCGGTATCGATAAAAGTAGTAGTACCGTTAAAACCGTAACGATACCCATCCTTAGCATTTAATCACGGCAGCATTTAGCTGTATCTGCCGGTAGAATTCTGAGCAGGCATAAGCTCCCCCTCTTTTTCAAGCTAAGGACCCAGATCAGCCATTCTCTCACAGGGCTGGAATAGAGGGGGATGAGGGATGTCTAAAATGCATGATCTGTTGGTATTTTGAGCAGAACCCATCATAGACATGTTTTTTATATATTTGTGTATATACCCCAGACCCATAATATATGCCTAAAAATAGCATGATAGGAGACCTTTAAGATCAACTTATATTAACCCCAGAGGGGAAATGTAGTTTTGCACTGGTGTTAGTTTAGAAAAACACACACCCGATATACACACACCTATAGACAGGCACTAATGAAGAGGCGGGGGGGAAATGGGGATTCAGGCAGTGTTTACACGGGAACGAAACGTGTTGTATCTGCTACTTTTCTCTCGCGTATATCCCGTTCGTTCACACGAGGCCGTAACGGAACCACGGAAACGGACCCCGCAAACGATAACGGGTCCCAAGGAGGATATATCTGCGGACGGAACGCTCTGGGGGGCCAAACGGCTCCGTGTGTACGTCCTATACGATAATTTCCTGATAACGATGAAGCCATAGCCCCACCTCTGCGGCTCACTTCAGTAGCTACTGCTAGTGCTACAGACCATGCTACAGATGTTAGCAGCTCCTCTACCACAACCATCAGCAAAAAGTGGACATGGAGAATTACATGAACTACATGTTGCTAAATCCACCACGGGGCATAAACAGAAGGGCAACCATGGCAACCATGGTCCGGGATCTTCTTCGCTGCTTTTGGTGTATTTTGTGGTGTCTGTACTTTCGCCACCTACAGGCTATATGTACTACAGCGTTTCCAGCGGTCTCGTGTGAACGGACACGTTAAATGAACCGAATGCGTGTGAACTAGGGATGTTAAGATTCACCGATTCGCATCGGTTCACCGGCATAAACTTTCAAGATGCGAGTGCACCGGTTGAAAGAGTGCACATCGGCTACAGTTTGGGTTGAACTCGCGATGCATCGATTGCGTAGCGTCTTTGCATCGGTAAAAAACCGATTCATTCATATAATATCCTCTCATCCTGTCAGCACTCAGCAGAGACCATCTCTGATCTTTGCTTCGCACTACGGAGGCCGAGAGTCTCAGTTATCAACACGCATGGAAGTCGAGGAGAAAGAGAAACACAGCGCACCGAAGAATACCTACAAATCAAATGTTTGGCAACACTTCGGATTTTTCAAGAAAGACGGTCAACTTGAAAAATCGCTCGCAAATTAAAAACGATGCCGTGCCGCTTTAAAGTACACAAGTAGTACGAGGAACTTAGCGACACACATAAAGAGGCGACATGGGGTCTGCGGCTGAAAAGAGAAACCTGAAAGTAAGACATATGAGTTAAATCACTCAGTGAGGTGTTCTGTCAGAGAGAGTGGTGTTTAGTTTACAGCAGCCTGTGACTGCCAATAATAGTCTAAATGTCTTCCTTACTGTAAGCAGTTATGAAAGAGCCGTTTGTGAAAGGTTATTTGTATTCTTTATTGTTCATATAGAAACCACTGCGTTCTGCTCACTGGTGAGTTAGCCTAAGAATGTTTGTTTGTAACCTTTATTTATTGAGATAAGTCCCATTGAGATCATAGATCTCTTTTTCAAGGGAGACCTTTAAGCACATCAGTCAGCAGCTGTATGGGCATTGCACTATGGTAGTTGTTATTTGCACATTGTTAGAAGGGCAATGGGCAAAGGGCAAATTTGATGCTTTATAAATCAAATTTATTATTATTATTATTATTATTGTTAATCATAGGCAATGCATCCTTAACTTGTTTAACTGTGAGGTGTTATACAATTGTACTGTACTCTGGAGAGTTTCTTAAGGTAAAAAATAAACAGCATGATGGGAGATGTGCAGTACCAAATATGTAAAGCACCTTTTTGTTCATTTATGATTTGCATATAAGGAATAAAACAAAAATCCTCTGTCGTACCATATTGAAGTATCATTATTTTGCATCGTGTTGAATCGCATCGTATCGCCCCGAATCGCATTATGTTGAATCAAATCGTATCGAACTGTATCGCAACAGGGGTGAATCGTATCGTATCGCATCACCTGGTGTTTCAAATGTATCGTTAATGTATCGTATCGTGGCAACGTATCGAGATGCGCATCGCATCGGCCTCAGTGATGGAGATGCATATCCCTAGTGTGAACGGAATACTTTTTTGATAACGAATCGGTCCGTTTACGTTTGCGCTCCCGTGTAAATGGAGTCTCAGTGGCTCGAGGACACCTCTGCAGTGCCCAGGAGGCTGTTGGCACCTCTCCAGCTACTCTCCAAATACACTCCGTATTTTTGGTCCATGCAGGACTTGAACCGGCGACCCTTTGCCAAGTCCCTACAGACTGAGCCACCCCATGGCTATGAGAAAAACCAGGACAAGCCTCAGCCCAGGACTTCAGTGTGCATGTAAACTGTCACTGTCAGGAGAGTGTGACCTGTATTTTACTTACCAGGTTCTTTTATCCTCTCACCAGGTACACATTGTGTATGTTTTTGTGCCGCACTGCATCCCGTCACATCTAAATGTTTGCAGGAATACCCATCTATAACTTCACAGACTGTGTTGGTTGTTTCTGAACAGGCCTTCAGGACAAAGAGACCTTGGCCTAAAGAAACAAACAGAAACAAACAGTCAATGCATGCAAACCTAAATAATGAAAAAGAAAATAGGATTATATGCCAATATAAATACAACCAATACATCTTAAATACTCAGAGAACTGTTGGTGGAATATGATAGACGTCTTGGTTACATACAAAAGCCTGTCAGTTTTCAGTTCAGTCATTTATCACTGAGAGACAGTTTATGAAAATACAGTGTAATGACGCATTTAATGGACTAATAAAATATTATTTAAATGAAGTCTTAATTCATATTATGGGTATATATTAAATATAACTTTTAATGTAACACTGTAGAGCTCTCTTCACCCTTGCATAACCAATGTAGCAGCTGCTTGTTGACTACATCTAACTTGCCCACACCCCCCCCCCCCCCCCCCCCCCCCCCCCTCCCTCCTTTCTCCCCGCTCCACATGTGAAGAAACCTGAAGCAGATCTGACCTGCATTGATGTTATGCATTTCCCTCATTTACTCAGCATAGAGATAAGCATATGCTTACATAAATGTTTATTTGCACATATATTTACATTTGGAACACAGTAGGCATCAGTTATGTTGTGTGATAGTTGCATTCATTATTCATTCACACATTATAGACATACCTGAGTCACAGGAGGTGCATGTCCTACATTTATTCAGTCCGTTGGGTTCGCTCATAAAAGTCCCGTTTTTACAGCGGCTGCAGCGTGTGCCTGACTCTGACGTGCAGTCTCTCTGAACAATGGTTCCTGTTCAACAACCAAACACTCTGTCAGCATCTCAACATCAAGACATGAAGGCAAATTACAATTACAAAATGAAGATTAGAGTCAGTAACAATATGTTCATCCCGTTTCAGGTCTTTGATGGAGCACTTCAGGGAGCAAAGCCAACTTCAGCTTTGGAAATCCCAGATAAATTCATCACTTAAAAAGCTCTCACTGACCGGATGTTTGAATACTTTCATAGACAGAGATGTAATGTACCTTCGCTGCACATAGGACAACATTGCCCAGCGCTTGTAGGATATTCTTTAGGACGACAGCAGAGCCCTGGTGCCAAGAAGGACGCACACCCTGTTGAGAAACAGCAGTTCAGTGTTAAGTAGTAGTCTGAGTTGTACATTCACATAATAGTGATGTGCCAGTTAAGACTTCGCAATGTATCCTTTACTTTCAATGTATACCTTCATATTTACAGTCTCTCGTTGATACATGTTAATGCATTTAATCGTTCGAGTTTTGATACTTTTCACGCTTTTACTTTTTATAATACACCAAATAGTTTTATAGTACGCCATTGAATACTTTTTTGGAATATTTCTTGAAAACTATATTCTACATTTTACAGTGTATTGCAACCAAAATCCTTTCATACATCAAGGGTTCCCTGCAGGCTGAACTACATCAATGTTTTGTAGAAAGATGCCTTTAATAATCCTGGTGAATTTCCCTTGTGAAAAATATTGAATATCTGTCCAAGTATGCAATATGGTGCTTCCAAAACCACTTCACGTAATAATGTCAATCTGTTTGTTATACTACAAGACTTCAAAGTGAAGAAATATTTTGGGTCATTTTTTTATTGTGTCAATTCTACCAAAATCACATCACACATTAATTGTCTCACGTAGGTCAAGCAACAACACTTATTTGTTTAAAATAAATCATTTCAAGGATCCTAATGTTCCTGGTAAAAAAGTATATTGACACCAAGATCAGCGTTTCAACAGAGCCCTGCGCCCCCCCTGAAATACAAGGTGTTTTTTTTTTATATATATATCACCTAATTGCAACTGAAGTAATCCATCTGGTCACTTTTCCCATTGAACATGTGTTTTATTAAATAGACTAAACGCTTATGTTATTTATCCAATTGATGTGCATGTTTCAGTGTCTGACTTTGCATTCATCAATAACAATAATCCACAGCTCTTCTCTCTGCTGCAGAGGATTGAAAAATATATATACCACACCCCCCTATCAGTCAAATAATTCATAAATATATTTCCCCTAAAGTATTTGTGTATAAGCAGCAGGGACCCATTCATGTGTGATGTGATGTTATTAGCAAACTTTCTTTATAACTACCATGCCACCATCATTAACTCCTCCCTCAGATCTGGATCAGTTCCCCCCTCTCTCAAACTGGCTGCCGTCACACCCATTCTCAAAAGACCTGGACTCACACCTGACATCAAGTCCAACTTCCAGCCCATCTCAAATATCCCCTTTCCGTCAAAAATACTTGAACGTGTCATTGCCTCACAATTTAAATCCCACCTCAGCTCCAATTACCTATTTGAGCCATTTCAACCCGGGTTCCGATCAAAACACAACACGGAAACAGCTCTTCTCAAAATCACAAACGACCTCCTCCTCTCCTCTGACTCGGGCAACCTGAGCATCCTCATCCTCCTCGACCTCACCGCAGCACTCGACACCATCAACCACACCATCCTGCTGTCCCTCCTCGAATCATCCCTCAACATCACCGACACTGCAGTCACATTGTATTTGGATAAGTGCGGCAAAGTGCAGAATATCGTTTTGATAAGGGTTAAATGTGTGTAGTCTTTAATATTAAAATAATATTAATATAATAATATAATAAAAAATGATCGCTGGTTGATAGCCACAGAAGTCGTATCACAGTTTAACCTGAGCGGATCACAGCTCCACAGCTCTCCACGCTGCGTTGGAGATGGGTGTAAACGTGTAAACTAAGTAAACAACTCAGACAGACTGTGTGTTTCACTAACAGACTGTATGAAAGTATAAACGGGTCTCAAATCAACATCATATTAATAACGATATATGATACAAATATAAGACTGACAACAAGAACAAGCCACATAAGTCGCATCACAAGTTATCCTGGGCGGAGCTCTCCACGCTGCTTTCAAACTGCGAGTAAACAACGTGTGCTTCACTTGGAGGCTGTCTGAAGGTGTACACAGGTCTCCGATGGATTTGTGTTACATTAACAACAATATTCAGTAATACGTCTGGCTAAAATAACTGGTTTAAATGATTTATTCAAGCTTGCAATGTTTTTAACAGACATCCCCAGTCACCTGGGTCTTTTTGTAGTCCTCGCTGTACGCGTCCGGATATCGGCATCGCAACCACAACCTCACACACTGAGACTTAATGTGCATCAAAGTGTTCCTTAGGAGCCAAATACCAAAAGATGAATGTAAAGGACAGAAGAAGCGATCGAAATGTGTATTTCCTGGTTATTCGACAAAGGCCACGCCCTGTACAAATAATAGAATGACACCAGTTGGCATGGCTCAATACTGTAACAAAGGCACCGTAATGTAGTAGTGCGACGTCGTGTATCCGATGTTTTGATAAAACACTGTCTATATTGCTCTGGTTGGAAAGCAACGTTGTTAGTATTTTTAACGTTTTGTGTATCGGTTATCGATCCGTCAGCTCGAATAGCTTTGCCAAGGTACGTCATGAACCCTGTAAGATACTCACCGAGGACAACAAACACTGCGAGCATCGTAACGCATGACTATCTATCTCATATAGACCATAGACTGTATATATGATATAGACATTACGTTTTACAAACAAATATACATTTAAGAGATGGCGTACTAGTCTGGAATTTCCCCGATCCGTGTACTGCGCATGTGCGAGATGGCAACTCTACTAGGACACTTGACAGAGTGGCTTTTGGCAAAGCTGAAAAATAAAGAGAGAGAGAGATGAGTTATTGTTATTAATCCGTGTATCTACCGTCCAATTGTTTTTCTTTATTAAACACGTAAACGGTAGAGCGTCTGAGAGGCGTTTTTGCTTTTTGCTTTTTACCTTAATAAATGGTCAAATGGTCCTTGGAGCGAGGGGCGGGGCGGAAGTCACGGAAGTGATTTCAAAACAAAAGCACTCGTTTGCTAAAATCACACTTTTAATCACTACAGTATCCTGCTGAAGGAACGGTGATTATTATAAACAAGGAGAATTTAGCGATCACAACGGCCAAAAACAGCCAAGACACATATTGAGCCCAGAAAATGGATGTTATTAAGGGCTGTAAGCCTGTAAAAATAATAAGCCTCTGTCTAAAATGGACAACATTGTTAGGAGATTTAAACTATACATCGGTTCTGCACTGGTCACTCAGCCACCTCTCGCGTTTGTTTTTTCAAATCAGCTGCTCTTCATTATTCCTGCTATATTTGACGAGTGATACAAATATTTTTTACCACAAGTTCTTAGGAAACTGACACTGTTGGACTCTGCTAGTTTGACTTCTACCAGAAATAAAATGAAGAACTTTTACAGTGTAGGCTACTTTGTGAGTAATTCTCTGTCAAAGTCCCCTCCATAGTGCATAATGCATGTTTTCTGCTGTCTTTGATGAAGGATAAAAATATAATTTTACCATTACTTCTTAATGAAATTGATACTGTTTCACTTTGTATTAGCCTACTGCTAACAATACATTGAAGTACTTTTACTGTGTATTTTTTTAGAAATCCTCTGTCAAAGTCCCCTGCTGAGAACAAAATCAAGCCACTTCTGCTGAGTTTGATGAAGGACTTCTTTTTTGTTGCCATTAGTTCTTCGTGAGATTGATCCTGTTGGACTCAGTACTACTGAAACTACCCCCACAAGTACTATGAAGTACTTACTGTGTACTTTTCCAGTACTCCTCTGTCAATGTCCCCTCCTGAGAACAAGAATGCATGTTTCTCTGCTATTTTGAATAAGCGTTAAAAAAAAGACTGATATTGTTGGACAGAGTATTTTTAAGAGGATGGTAGACATGATATCAGCAATACTTCCAGTCAGTACTCAGGCAGCAGAATTTTACACCTTGGAAAGTCTTTAGAGTCTGGCCTGGGTAGCTGATTACAAATATCCTTCAGCACACTGACACACTCTGGTTGGCCTCTTATGAAGCTGATATCTTTTAAAATGTATTCAGTATGATAGCTGTCTAACAGAAGTTAAATCCATTTCTGACTTATTCTGACAATGTACTTAACCCCAAATAAAAGAACCCAATGAAAAGAGTTGTTAGATAATAGTGAATTCACGTTGTAATAACAATAACTCATCTCTCTCGAGTTTTATTTTTCAGCTTTGCCAAAAGCCACTGTGTCAAGTGTCCTAGTAGAGTTGCCGTCCGCAGTTCTCCACCATGGCGGACCATCTCGCACATGCGCAGTACAGATCGGGCAGGGGGACGGATCGGGTAGTGACAGTGACAAGGGGGACGGATCAGGTAGTGACCTTATTATACATCCATGGTAGTGACGTAGTGACACCCCTTGTCACATGTTCTTCTTTTCTCGGTTTTTGGCGGATTGCAAACCACTTTACGTGCATACCGCCGCCTACTGTACATGAGTGTGTGAATCATAATTCCATCTCTTAACTCATGGACTATCTATGATCTAAACAACAAAAACATAATGTCTTCCCCTCATCCAAATAGCCCCATCATCTGCGTATAGAGCTGATTGGATGCATGTGTCTAAGCATGTAAATATACCATTAATCATGATGTTAAATAATATCGGACTGACTGCACTCCCTTGGGGAATACCATTTTCTATTTCAAAATAATTGGAAATATCGGCTCCAACCTTTACTCTAAATGTCCTGTCTGTTAAAAAGGCCCTTAACCAATTGTACATTCTCCCTCCAATACCCATTCTACTGAATTTGATCAGTAACCCATCCCTCCACATAGAGTCATACGCCTTTTCAATGTCAAAGTACACTATTGCCATTATCTCTTTCATTTTCAATGTTTTTTCCACATCATTACTCACTCTTACTAACGCATCTATTGTGGACCGCCCTTTACGAAATCCGCTCTGAAAACTACTCAGCAGCCCTTTCTGTTCCAGTACATGTGAGAGCCTACGGACAATGATCTTTTCCATCCATTTACATAGGTGTGATGTAAGAGCTATTGGTCTGTAGTTACCAGGGTTAGCTGTATCTTTCCCTGGCTTATTGAATGGTAGCACGACTG
>CALSBZ010045248.1:341130-353715 GCA_943591055.1 Gobionotothen gibberifrons | reverse complement strand
TTTGTTCAACTTTTAAAAGATGTTTGAATGGTGATATACACAGTGATAGATGTTAAGGACTAACGTTTATAATAAATACATTTGTATTTATTTTAAGATCTTTTCATACAATCATACGTATTGGGATCATTTGTATTAATGTGGACCGGAGGGAGAGGGTGACGAGCATAAGTTTCACTTTCCTTTTTTATTTCAATTCCAACTTTGGTCCTGAAGAATATGTTTCTCTGTTGTCCACGTTCATAAAGCATAACATAACAGCATCAGAGCACGGTGCAGAGTCTCTAGATGAGTTTACAATAGTCCCTCGTTCTTATTAAACATCCATGTTGTAGTCCGCTGTATAGAAAACTGTGGTTTCCATAGTTACCCCACAGCAGCAGACGCACATTGATGACGTCCGCTGGCGCATCAAAAACACGTCGGATAGTGAAAGTGCAGTCGGATTCTCTAAAGTACTGCAGGCTCTTCTCCTAAGTCCTTTTGAATTCTCCTATCCACTATCCCTTAACCCCGTGACCTTTCACTCAGAGGTCAAGGAATAGACGATAGGGTTAGACGATAGGAGCTGATTTTTGGACTATTCAACCGCAACCTTAGATTTAAAGTGCTTCATCATGTGAAAAAGTCAAATGAATATGTGTTTTATGAATACGGATTAGGAGTTTGATTATATCTCATCTTTAATTAGATGTAGTTTATGGAATAAAACAGATGATTACTCAAAAGGTAAGGAAAAACATGAGCATATAGAGCAAAATAAAAATATTTTAAACATTGCTGTGAAAACTGTGAATAGTATTTTGGTCTGTGCAATGTACAGTGAACTCATTGAGGCTGTTATTGTTTCATCATCATCTTTTTGTCTCTCTATCACAATGATCATAATGGTATAATAACAGTTCTCCCTCCAACACTTACCACTAGTTAAACATCATTATGTCAGTAATGTGGGAACTTTCTTACCGACTATAGGTCCATGTTTGATGCCATACTCAGAGAGCAACTTGCTGAGCTCCTCGTCACTTTTCTCTCTCAAAGACATCTGCAGACAGACCAAGGGACAGATATAGGATCAGATAGATATGTAGAAACAGATAAGTAGAAACAGGAGGTGGAATAAGTACTCACATTATTTACTAAGGTAAAAGTAGCAATACTGCAGTGTAAAAATACTCAGTTACAAGTAAAAGTCCAGCATCCAAAATTGTACTTAAGTAAAAGTAAAAAAGTATTAGCATAAAAAAAAAATACTTTACCAAAAGTATGCGTAATGCAAAATGGCTATTTTAAGCACCAAGTTGAGTTTATTTGAATTCCTGTCTACACGTAGCAGCAGTATATAAAGTCATTCAATTAGCTCCACCTTTACCAGCAGAAATTAACACATGCACATTAATGCATGGATAATCATAATTCAGTAAATTAATATATATATAATTCTAAATTTGGATATTACGCACAATAATTACTTTTGTACTTTATGTATATTTTCATGCAAATACTTGCATCCAAGATAAGATTGTCTATGCAGGACTTTTACTTATAACAGAGTATTTTTCCACTGTATTATTTCCACTTTTACTTGTGTTAAATATCTGACTTCTGACTACTTCTTCCACCACTGCTATGTAAAATAAATGCAGTGGAGTAAGAAGTGCAACATTTGCCTTCAAAATGTAGTAAAAGTATAAAGTAGCAACATCTAAAAATACAATTACAATGTTTTACTTAGTAGAGTACTTGAGTGAATGTAGCCTACTTGGTTACATTACAGCACCTGAACAAACAGAAGCCGAGTGGACGGACACTGCGCCCACAGTGAAGGCAACATTTGAAGTACTCTGTCCCGCCCTTTGTTATTCCCTGCTACACCTCGGCCACTGTATGGCCATAACCTCTCAAAGCTGATAACGACATAAAACTTCGCGGCTTTTTTTTAAAAATCTTGCACGCTCTAAAACGCACGCGATTAAAAAGGGGAATAAATAGTTCTTCAAGCTTAACGTTAAAGTAAGTGTATAAGTCTTACCTTTGAAAAGACAAACGAGTTGAAAAGAGTGTAACGCAGCTGCTGTGGAGAAGGGAGCAGGAGTGGGTGTAGCTGAGGCACATCCGTAGGACGTTTCTTGGCACACCTTCAGAACTACGAGCCTCCTCCTCCTCCGTGGAACTGCGCATTTCTTTTTGGAAAGAGTCCACTGCTTCTTTGTCTTCTACACAGAATAATTATGTGGTATCCAAGTGCACCGAAATACGCTGAGTGGAGCTAAAGCCTATTTAATGGACTACCAGTCTTTTTCACGACTTTTTAACGTGCCAAAGTATGAAACCCATGCAGGGGTATTCCGTATAAAGTAACTAAGTACATTTACTCAAGTACTGTTCTTAAGTATACAAGTTTGAGGTAGGCCTACTTGTACTTTACTTGAGTATTTCCATTGAATGCTACTTTGTACTTCTACTTCACTAATACCTCATTCACACCAACGGTGTTTCAGGGCCGGCCCGGAGCTAGAGCTTGAAAAGCACCGGGTTTTCCTCTTCATACCGCAGCTGAGCAGCCTCTTAGCTCCGGAATCCGGTTCATTTCAAGCACCAAAAAATTGTCCGGCCAGAGCAAAAGCACCACATACGTCAGGATCTACTCCTGAACAACAACAGAAAGTCCACGTTTTATCCAGTTTGTACACAACGATGGAGAAACCTAACAAGAGTTTCAGAGTTTCTGCCATAGACTGTATATATAAAGGTTTCTGCTCATGGTGAAGCAACGTGTCTGCGTGTTAAGGTGGAACCTGAGCATTCACGTTGATCACCTCTCATTATAACTAATAAATCTATAAAACTATAAATATTAAACTTTACTTCACGTGTTCATTTGAGAACAGCTGCCTGTTACATACTTGGGTGAAGGTTACAGTTCATTTAAATGAAAGATACAACGTTACTCCACACTCATGGTTTAGTCCACCTTAAGAAATAAGACCGATCTCGGAAGCAGTTGTGTTTTAAAAAAAACTTTATTGACACGAGTACACTTGTTTATAAGAATATAGTCACCACAGAAATGACTCCGCAAAAGCTGCAGATAGAGCCATAAGAAATGAATGCAACTGATTTCATCCGCGCGGTTTGGCTTTATGAAGCAGGCACGCAAATGGTAACGTCATGACGCAAACGATGACGCAATGACGCATTACCAGTGGACTCTGGGCTGTGTGAAAAGAGCTAGAGCTAAACCGAAGAACCGGTTCTGAACCTGAAAAGCTCTAACACGGAGCTTGAACCGGAGTTGCGTTGGTGTGAATGAGGTATAAGATTCAGAGGTAAATCAAATGGTGTACCGGTGGGTATCCCCACCGGGGGTGGGGGGCGGGCCGGAACGGGCCGTCGTAAGGGGGCCGCAGTAGGCGTCGTGGCGAATGCAGTCATCACCCGGGTCGCTGAGCCGCGACGGGCGTGAATCACCCGGTGGTCCCCAGCAGGAAGGAGCGCTGCCCGGCCGCAGGCGAGGGCACAGCGGCGGCGGGCATGAAGTCCTCGGGAGGAAGGAACCGGGTCTCCGGGGGGCAGGAGCAGCATCCCCGGGAGGAAAGAGCCATGGACAGGGGAGAGGCCAGACGGGGTCAGACGGGGCGCCGTCCGAAGCCACCGTTGAGGCGAACCGTGAGCCGCGGTAAGAGAGGCCAGGCAGGGTCCCGGACCGCGCCACCCACGGGCCGATGAAGGCATGGGCGACGTCCGAAACCGCTGAGGAGAAGTAAAAGGCCAGACAGGGTCCCGAAGCGCGCTACCCACGGGCCGACGAAGGCATGGGCGACGTCCGAAACTGTCGAGGCGAGGAAAGAGGCCAGACAGGGTCCCGGAGTGCGCCACCCACGGGCCGACGAAGGCATGGGCGACGTCCGGAACTGTCGAGGCGAGACGGGGTCCAGGAGTGCACCACCCAGGCGCGGATGAAAGCGTGGGCGACGTCCGAAACCGCCGTCGAGGTGGTGAAACAGCGAGAGTGTCCACATGAGGCCGACCGGCTGGTCGAACCTCCTCTCAGGCACCAGAAAAAGCTCAAAAAGGCCGCACGGTCCATGGTCCAAAAAAGGTAGGTGAGATAGTGAGAGGATCACACGCGAGGCCAACCAGACATGGCCGAACCTCCTCTCAGGCACCAGGGAAAAGCTCAAAAAGGGTTGTTAGTCGTTAGCACTAGTAGTCGTTAGCACTAGTAGTCGTCAGCACTAGCAGTCGTTAGCACTAGCAGTCGTTAGCTGGCAGCCATGGGTAGCTGCTAGCCGTCGTTAGCCCCACGTGGTGAGCCGCTAGACGTTGTCGGCTAGCGCAGCCGGGACGTGCGGCCGCACGCCCCGAAGAAACAAGCCCACGAGGTAGCAATCGGGCTGCTGGTCGACCCAGCAGGTCGTGCATCGTCCCCCTGTTGGATGGGAGGCTGATGCGGGAACGGCGAGCAACGTCCCCATCTCTTCCGCGGGGCGCGCATCGAGCCTCAGTCCGCGTGCCGGTGGCAGCCACGGACGATTCCAAAAAATCCTCGGCATTTCGAGAAAGGAACTTGAGTTAGTCAGTCTGACAGGAGAGAACATTCCCTTCACCTTGTTGTAGAAACAGCTCCTTATATCCGTTAGTGCAGCTAGCTAAACAGATGCTAACAACACGGTCCCTGGCAGCACGGTGTACTCTCTCTCTCTCGCTCGCTTAAAGTACTTGTTCTGTGCTGTGGCATATTATTTTTGAATCAATCATTTTTCAAATTATGAATTTCACACGTACAAATTAAAAAAGACACATACATTTCTTGGGGGTGCTTGGGGGGTGCTATGGCTATCCTAGGGGGAGCTTCAGCACCCCCTAGCGCCCCCCTGGCGCACCGTATGTTTCCAGCAGTAATTAAGTAATTATTTATATCAATAATTATATATAAAACATGTAGTAGGCCAACCCAGTCTCACGGCATTTCGTGTTATAGTCACGAAATTAATGTAATCTATTGATTCGTGTTCACCAACACGATTTTCCCCACACAGAACGATTTTTAAAAGCAATATATTTCTATTGGTGCATGGTGTGTTTTGTGCCTGCAACACGTCTTTTTGTCCGGTCGGGTCTAGGAAGACCGGAAGCTGTGGGGTTCATAAAAACATTTTCTTACTCAATATCAAGCCACGATTATTGTTTGTTTTTAAATTGTATAATGTCTGACTTTTTTGCGGTCCGTGAGGAAAATAAATGGGGCTCAGAGCCTCAGGATACTGAAATCTGTATTTTTTAAATCTTTTTTCCTTCTAATTTGTTATTATTTGGTGCAGGCACGAAACATACTACCAATAGAAATACATTGCTTCTAAACTCGTTCTGAGTCAGAATACTGAAATCTGTATAGAATCAATAGATTAATTTTGTGACTATAACACGAAATGCCGTGAGACTGGGTTGAATAGGCCTATATATATAATTCTGAAAATGGGCCATTCTGCTAAATTAGTACTCGACTAGCATTCCTTCACTTTAGTATTTCTACTTTTACTTATATCTTCCCCCACCCATGTAAATAAAACAAGAAATAATGGCTGAATTCCATTTAGCTGCTTCACTAGTGTTTATGTTAATATGATTACTAGCACATGCTTTTCTTCTTTGAGAAGTGAAAAAAGGCCTGACAGCTTTTCTTTTTCTTATGTTAAAAGTACACATTTATAGTCCCACGATTCCCCATTTAAAAAAGCAGTCCTCTTGGATAATTCTGTGGAGGATAAAACGTGGCAAAGGGCCCTTCTTTCACAGAAAATATAGGGCCATCCACAGTGCCCTTCCATTGGAACAAACCTGATCAATTGCCCTGTTTAGTGCCCTTTTATGTGAAGTGTATTAGTTTTAGCGCATGTGTATGAAATATGTTCTTAGCATGTGATACAATGTTGTTATGGAATTGTATATGCTGTATTTTGTGTTGACCTGCCCAGGAGATGTATGTTCTTTTGGTACATGGTCCCTGACAACTAAACCAATAAAATAAACTAAAATAAACTTGACTGAGAGGCGGCTCATAGGCTTTTTTCTAAGATTTTAGGAAATGCAGGTCTAGACCCAGACCTCTGTATGTGGTTGGGATAAACCTTTGGCATTATTATTTTTTTAATTAGACATCTCTATTTTTAAACATGCGGTTGATACACTCTTGTTGACTGTTTTAGTTGTTGAAGAGCCACATTGCAATGTTAAGTAATGTCCTCTAAATGGTACCAATTAATTATGGAGGTCTATTTCATATTAAAGTCAACAGAAAGTTTCAACAATTAATTTAAGAGTTTGTACATTTTTTTCTTTTTTCACCTGGACCTATACCCCTGCCCCTCAGACAGTTACAATCTGCCACTGCATCATTCTGGGGCGTTTGAATGATCCAAAACCAGCAACTGACCTTAAATGGAAGTATGATAAAAGCAGCTGCTGAGAATGATGTAATATTGTAATCAGTATCAACCTCATTTACAGAGATTTCTTTATTAATCTTTATGAAAAACACCAGTTCAAGAATGACATGAGAAGTTACTCTGTAGTTGATTAGTTAATTTAGTATACAGTATGTAGTTACTTCCTGTGGCTTTTAGACAAAGACTCTTGGGTAAAGAAGGTTGGTCTAAGTTATGTAATTCAATATTATGGCAGCATAAAGAAGGCACGCCTACTCAAAGCTCAGAATAAACAATGCTGTGAACTCTGCCGTGTCTCAGATTCCTGCTCCTGCAGCGGCCTCTGGAGGAGGAGAGTCAGGCCTAATAAGGAGTTGGAGTTTTCCAGGAAGGGCGTTGGCTGCAGACTGGTTCCAGACTTTACGTTGTAATTCACACATTACTCCCATTCTTACTCTGTGATTCACCACAGTTACTGTTGAGAACATTTAGAGAGAAACACTGAACGATTAAGAAATTACAGATTTCACACACTATGAGACCTTTTGTCAAATGAATAATTCATCTGTTTTGCATGATTTAGAATTTTAATATATTCATTCATTTATTTAAAGGGGCCCTATTCTGCCTTTCCTGTAGGTTTTTGTGCATGTTACTGGCTAGTGTTCCAACACATTGTACGTGATAGTCTAAGGGTGTGGACATCTCTAAGCGGTCTAAGGGTGTGGACATCTCTAAGCGGTTGACCAATCACAACAGAGACGGCCAGCTAACCAATCAGAGCAGACTGGGCTCTGGTTTCAGACAGAGGGTGAAAAGAGGTGTTGCAGCACAGGCAGTATGAGAAAAATAAAGAGCTTTTTGAACATTAAAGCATGGAGACATGTCACAGTAGTCATACAGTACTGAACCTGCACATGAGCAGAATAGGGCTTTGATGGAAATGTTAAAGAAAGAAACAGCCATTTCATTGACAAAAAAATACTTAGACAACTTTATTGTGTATGAAAATACTGTCTTACAAACACTTTTAAAGCTTTTTTTATTTATTATGACAAGATTCATTTTTTTGTTCTGAAAGATAGACTATGCACAAAGCGAGCTGGAAAGATAAGGGGGGGGGGGGGGGGCTCTTTTGTTTTTGGTCTTCGAGTTTTCGCGACATTCGGCACATCATCTTCAGCCATTCTGTCAAACACAACTTTTTTAAGTACTTCCCTTTTTAACCTTTTAATTTATTCCATACTCGAAGGTGAACCACCACTAACACATCATGTTGATCTGAATCTGAATCAGAGGTTTCCTGTATCAAAAGCGTTTTTAATGAACATGCAGATCACATGTTGTGTCACACAAAAAGCATGTGAGATAAACCACGAGTAAGCTTTAGTTAAATGAGTTCACATACATGTGGCCTTTTCTTAAATCTAAGCAGGTTACTTTCTATTCTAATCCATATTACGGCTTTAAGAACAGCAGTGCCTAAAACTGGATCACACTAGCAGCAGGTAAAACAACGGGGTTAGTAGAAGAGCATCATGAAAACCACATGCTGAAGTGGACCGGACCAGTGCCGAGCGTTTCATCGGATTTTTATATGGACAATTAAAGATCTCAGATCAAAGTGTGCCATGGTATGTCAAATCTTACTTCTGACACACTTTGGTTCAGATGCTCTCATTGTTCATAGGGAATCCATTATGAATGTGTGTAAGGGTAGCTCCTCCAGTGTAAACAGTAACCTTCCATCCAGCGCTGGACTCACAATCTACTGCTGCTACACTACGCTAAGCTATCCTATCACTGTACACAATTCAGACTAATCTGCTAATGTCAACTCGACTGAAAATGGAAATAATAAAACATAAGGCACAATTGTATTGCTGACCATAATATAAAAAAGGTGCATCTTTTTGTAATCCCTCCCTCACTTTATTTAATGATGTGATTGGCAGAAGAACAAGAAATGACCATAAAGACAGAACAATGTGTCCATGCATTCATCTTTGGGAAATCTTGGACTGGGTTACAGTGATGATGTTAAAACTTGTTGAAAAACAGAGATCTGGCCGAGGGTAAACTGATGCGAGGGTTTATTTTGTAGTTGGTAAAAATGTTATAAAATAAGACACACAAGAAAGCCAGAAATCTTAATTTGTAACATGGGAGGGACTTGTAAACAATTATCGGTTAGACTCTAGATAGAATTTCAGTTGTTTTAAACAGTGGTTTACGTTTGTGATTTTCAGACAGTAATGTGGTAGGGGCTGCCGGGGATGTGATCGTCTCCCCACTTCACCACCAGGATGTACTCTCCCTTCTCCTTCAGCTGGTAGCTCACGTTGTACATGCGGCTGCCCAAATGTTTCACGAGGATCTCCTCACAGGGGACTTTGGGCCCGTCCACACCAACCAGGAGCATGTTACGCCCTGTGGATGGACACAGACAAATGAATACATTAATATTAGCTTAGTATTGAGTAGTGCATGGTGACATTGTTGAAGGCCGACCTGGAGGTTAGCATCGCAAGGGCTCACTCCACGAAACACAATGGGATTATTCCATAGGATTTAGACATTTTCCAGAAATAAACTCAGTTTATAAAACGTAACATGTTTAGTTCAGCATGATCATCTCCACATATTAACACCACTTTAATGATTTATGAAGCCTTAATGCAATCACCAAAAGTAAAAAGCTAATGTTACACTACAAACAAATCACTTGCATTGCTGTGCGTCACCACCGCTAAGATAAAGTTGGCTAATGCTCGTGTGACGACGTTTAGTAGTGTCATTTAGCCACTTGTTAGCAACTGCTGTTTTTATGACAAGTAGAAGCTTCATATATTCACCAGTGGGATTTTTGTTGAAAAACTGTATGTTGAAGAACAAAACATGAAAGTATCTTGAGCTTGTGTTCTCAGCTTAACAATGTCCTTTCTTTAAACTAGACTTACTGGATGTATGCCTCCACCAACCAGGCGGTTTGCTTACGTTTGTCTAAATTCAACTCTAAGCTTGTACCTTTTCACTTCAAATTGAGTCCCATAACATTGTCTTTGGGTCAATTGAATGGCACTTTTGCTTCTGCATTCAGGGATATCAAGAAAAAATTCCACCCACAAATGATCCGATTCAAATACTAGTATGTGCCCTTCATTCCCAGTCTGTGCTCAGGATTGAGACACAAACACTGTCCCAATACATCATTCCTGGGGAGGGGGGAAAGCATATTAAATGACTAGTTAACCACACAGTCATACACACCTGCTTTGCTGCAGTCGACACTGAAGCTGTTTTTCTGGCCGACGTAGGCCTTGGTCAGGCCCGTGCCCTTGGCCACCACCTTGCTGACGTCTGACTGGGTGGGGGCCCCCGGCTGAGAACAGCTGATGGCCCGGGTCAGAGGGTCCACCATGACTGAAGAGGTTTCGTGCATACTGTGGCTGGACACGAGCTTGGAACCTGGAAGACAGAGAGGGGAGTGAAAGTTCATTTCGGGGAAATTTAAATTCTAATCTTTTTTGCAGTTTTGAAATGTATTAATTTGCCTGAAAATCTAAAAGACTCCTCACCGGTGATCTTGGCTTTGAAGGGGCTTCCGCCGATGTGGTAAGGACCGCCGTATTTGATGGAAATTAGATAGTTGCCAGGGGCCATGGGGGTGTATGTGACCCTGTAGCCCTCGGGGCACTCCACACAGTCCATCTTCACCTTGGAGGGCCCGTCGATTGTCACAGCCAACGCTCCAGGGCCCGCCTTGCTTGTATTCACCACAAATTCACATGCCGTTCCTGGAGACGGAGCAGGGGGGGTGGAGGTGACTATGGGGACAACAGGAGGTTTAGTGTTGTGTAATGAGGGGCAGTGTGTTACCTGTGGTGCCTCCCTCCAGTCCTGCTCCGTAAGCCGACACCATGCCAGGGTCTCCGGCCTGGCCCGTCTCTCCGACCCGGATCTTAAACGGACTGCCGGGGATGTGACTGCCATTGAACTTCACATCAATCAGATAGAGGCCGTTCTCTCTGGGGATGAAGCGGACTGCGTACTTGTCTAGAGGAGAGAGGTGAGACACATGATATTCTCCCTGAAATGTGCCTTTATATTATTAATAATGACTTTATTTACACCTTTAATGCAAGATGCAGCCCAAGTGCTTCACAAAGCAAGACATGATACATACTAAGAATAACAATGAGTAAAGATAAAGAGTAAGAAACATAGTTAAATACAAGTTATGAAAACAAAAAAGGAAGAGTTAGATCCGAAACCATAAACAATAAAAAAATTGCCAAAAATAAAAAAGTTGTTTTTACTTTTCAAGGATATTTCTTGTGAAACAATTTAGGTAAAGGCATTGGAAGACCTGAGTGACTTTTTAGGGTTACAACATGAAAGGCAGTCCCAGGGGCCATGTTATGGCGCATTTCCACTACAGCGTGGTTTAAGCGTGCCGTGCACGGCCCGATTTTGGTTGCGTTTCCACTTGGCGTAGTTCCGGCTAGCAGGTACTATTTCACAGTTTTCTGGCCCCATAAAATCGAGGTTCTAAGCGGGCCAACACCCAGGCTGAGTCGGGCTGAATATGCTAAACGAGAGAGAATCGCTGGCAAGGGTGCTACAACTACAACAAAATGAACATATTTGACCGTGATTTAATTGTAATACACGTTTCAAAATGATGCCAAAGTAACAACATACTGATACCGGTTAGTAAAAACCATGAATTAATGCTTTGACAAGTCTGCAGACAGACGGCAGGCGAGAAACATTTTAAAATGTGTGTTTTCTGAATGGAGATTGGCTAAGCTAACGCAGTATGCTCTGACCGTCCAGACTCACAACAACGTTCTATACAGACATAAATAAAGCAGCGACTGTATTCTCCATGACACAGACAGTCTGCACTGCGTTATATATCAAATGCACCCTATAGGACTCACCATTGCACACTGTATAGCCTAACTGGATGGTCCTCACTCACTATGCGTAGGATGCAGCATTGGTTTTTATTAATGTATAAAGCCATTTTAGGTCAGCTTCCACTGTACATATGTGCCAGATTTGCTCCAGTTTGTGACTCTTATAACCTCAGATCCAGTGCCTGGATACGGGTCCAGGTGCCTGGATACGGGTCCAGGTTCCCGCTGTGCGGACTGAGGCTGGAAAAAGGAGTCTCTTTTATTATGGTCCTTGGTCTTGGAGTGACCTTCAATCACGCCTCAAACTGAGGGCACTTGTCTCCATAGCATGTTTTAAATGGAAGTTGTCTGAGGTCCTTACCACCAGCTGCTCTTGCAGTAATAAGTAGTGCCTTTCTTAATGTCCTAATGTGCACAATGTAGTAACTGCTTTTTTGTCTTTGTTTTCTTAGTTATGTTCTCTGTATTTGATATGTCTGTGTTCTGTGTAACGTTGCTGCCTTCTTGGCCAGGTCAGCAGTCTGTGGTTTGTACTTGTTTAACTTCTGTCTAGTTTCTGAACAGATATGAGGAGCTGTGAGCTCTGAGGGCTAACAGCTAATGGCTGTGTTGTTTTTCTGGGGTTGTCATTGAAGATGACGTCACGGCTCCGCCTACACTGCGTTACTATAGTTACTGCCCCAGCCACTAAACTGTAATGGAAACGCAGCATAAAGTGAGCCTGGCCTAACAAGGCCCAACTATACCGTACTAGGCCGAGCGAGGCCCTGCAGTGGAAATGCGCCATTAGTGTTAGTGTGCGGCCCTGCAGGGGCTCAGGTGGTCCCCGCGGTTACCTTGGTCGATCTCAGTAACGCAGCATTCCTCCAGAGCTCCAGACGGGCTGTGCACCTTGGCATCGATCACACCCTTCGCCCCGTTCAGGCTGACGGCAAACGATGCCGGCTGGTTCACCTTCAGACCCGACTCCTGCTCGACAACACAGACTCACACACTCAGCGCTGCATCACCATTATCTAACACCAACCAGATCCTGCTGTACGCAATACTCAGTACGCTGTTACTGAATACTGTCTCCATGCATGGTCACCACAGCATCATATTCACATGGCTCTACTACTGTTGACCTTACCTGGAGGATGCTAACAGGGCTAAAGAGGAGGGCTGTGCAGAGACGGACAGCAGGTGTGTGTGTGTGTGTGTGTGTGTGTGTGTGTGTGTGTGTGTGTGTG
>CALSBZ010045248.1:315098-341120 GCA_943591055.1 Gobionotothen gibberifrons | reverse complement strand
GTGTGTGTGTGTGTGTGTGTGTGTGTGTGTGTGTGTGTGTGTGTGTGTGTGTGTCAGAAACAGAAGAGAACTAGATAATTATTATTGTGAGATGCAATAATGCCTCCTTTAGTGTGATAACAAGCTCATACCAACTCAAATTGTATCTGATGTAAAATCATTTTAGGAAACATATTTTTAAGATTGCAGTTTTGTGTCTAGAGTTCTTGTTTTACAGTTCAATGCCCTCAATAAATTGTGCATATATGGAGCTAGATATTTATTTTGCAATACCATTTCACTTGAAACAATCATGTTCAAAATAGGTGGTTATACAGGCCATTTTCTTTTATTGTATTTACAAATAGCCTACCTATATTATGGAGATATGAAATGATTTCTATTTTGATAGCAGATGAAGGCCACATCACCCAGCTCTGTGGATATGTCCACGCAGGTGAAGACACTCAGTGCATATAGAGGCCCATTACCCAAAAGAAAATAATTGAAAAAAATGTATGCACAATACAAATATAAATACTCACAGTACGTTAGTTATGAGAGATATTTAGGATGATTTTAACTTCGTAAATCGATGGTTTACTTGGTATTTGATCATTTCTAATTTTTGGATGTTTCTTTTTGTATGAATTCTCTCTTTATTCCACAGAATTGTATATATGAGAAAGAACAGAAAGAGAGGAAAGTAGCCCATGTGAGACCTCTTTAACCCTTTAGCTCCCTGCATCATCTTTAGAGGGGGAGGCTGTTGGCAGCCTTTAGAATGAGGCACGAGAAACACACACAGTCCTCTTGTTACCCAGAAGCCCTCACGCTGCCTCACAATGCAGCAGCAGCAGCTCTTCTGCACCTTGGCCTGCTAACAGTCACTACTCTGCTTAAAGCTTCACTTTAACTAGGACAGCTCATTTTAAACATTCAATTGTTCCCAACTCCACACTATGAATGTGTTTACAACTAGACTTGTTTAATCTGATACAGTTAAGAGGAAAGTAAAGGCTCTGATCTGCTGCTGCTGCTGCATTGGAGTCAGAGCACTGCGGCCTGGTGTGTGTGACCACGGATGTGTGTGTGTCTCAGAGCCTCACCTGAAGACTGGCAACAGTGAGGCGCCGGGCGTCGTCTGAGGGCGAGGCCACGGGCACGAGGAAGGGGCTGTCGGGGATGTGCTCCTCGTTGAAACGGATCGACACCTCGTAGTCTCCTGCAGGGGAGCGGGTTCAAGTCAGAGAGTCACTCGATATGATAAAACCAGCAATCTAATAGGGCATGCCAAAATGTCAGAAAATCATTTTCTTTTGCCTTGGAAATATGAAGGTCTGCTGCTTTTCTCAGTTTTACATCAAATGTAATTGAATATGTTTTGATTTGGCATAACAAAAAATGGCATTCAAAGAAATTATCATGGACATTTTTCACTCCATCGTGACATTTTAAAGACCAAACTATGAATCACTCCCGCTGAGGGGAAAAGCAGCACAGAGAGCTCGCCTTTAACTCTGTCTTTGTGTGAGAAAAAAGAAAAGGAAATTCGTCTCTGTCTAATGTGGTAAATAAGCTTAAGTGTTGTTGAAAATCTAAATAAAAGTGTTTATTTTTTTTATTTTTTAAATCTCTCTCTCTGAGCTGCGGGCACCTGATAAGCCAACATCCCCCACTTTCATCACTTACAGCGCCCATCGTACGGGGCAAATGGAAAGTGTAACCGGGGAGAAAAGAGTGTTATCTTTACTTAATTATGAATGTTGTTACATCAAGGCTGAAAATGCATTGTTTTTGTATTATATTTCCATTTAATCTTGTGGCCGTGCAGATTCCCTGCCCTCCATCAGGGGGCGCTGCAGCACCCTCAGCACCCCTACTTCCCACGGCCCTGACCCGCCTGTCCTCACCCGGCTCCTGCACGATGTAGGACACTCCACTGGAGCCGTCCTTGCGGTCCTCAAAGGCGATTTCAGCCTTGCTCGGCCCCTCCACAGCGATACTGAGGCCCCCGGCACCAGCCTCCCTCGTCCAGATGCTGAACTCAGCTGCAAACAACGCAGGGGCCAAAGCAGTCAGTTACACTGTGTAAAACAACAACAACAACAACAACACACTAATAATCCAGTTCCACACCAACCTGGGACTCCAGCTTCGGCTCTCTCCAGCCCGGGCCCTCCAGCACGGACCTTGTGAGCCCCGCCCTCTCCCAGGGGCCCGACGGTAAACTGGAACGGGCTCCCGGGCACGTGCGCACCGTTGTATTTCACACACACGGTGTGCACACCGGTCTCGGTGGGTACGAAGCGGATGCAGTAGGTGTTGTTCTCCCCCTCCATGATGTCAGCCTTGTGCACCTGTCCAGACGGGCTGGTGACCTGCGCCGTCATGTCCGCTATGCTGATCTCTATACACACACACACACACACACACACACACACACACACACACACACACACGATTTACTAGATAGTTCCAGGAAATAAAAGTTCCGGGGACTATTCTTGGGAAAAGTAGCAGTAGTAGTATGTAGACATTTTCACACAGCCTATTGTGTATTTAATTAAAAGGTCCCATGTCATGCTTTTCCGGTTATTACCCGTCCCCCTGTGTGTTTGGAACATTGAACAATGTAAATCTATTCTAGTAGACCTCAACAATGGAGTTATGATCAGTAGAAATGGCCAAGACATGTGACCTTTAAGGGAATATTTGTGATTGTTGTGTGCTTCGATTGAAGTGAGGTTGTATGGTGGCAAGTACTTCTCTATAGTCACTGTATTAGCTACAGTCGATGTCGGTTCCGTAGGAATCTAAATCTGCTGACAGCTGCAGTTACTCACCATAAGTCACTGGTGACACAAGACCAAGCTGTTTCAGCAAGACCTCTGTGTGTATTAAATTGAGGAAGGGTGTGTTTGCTTTCTAATCAAACTAGTTATTGTGTAAGAGGACGAATGTGTCATTTTTTTCAAAAGTGACCCTGCTTTAAGGGCATGAAGAAAATTGCACATGCTCAAATTCAGCAACGTCAGTGTTTTCCAACAGGGAAATCATCACTTCTGTGACAGTTGCACATCCACCCGTGTCTAACTGTAAAGTAAGATTCAGTTGCCATGACCGCAGAGATTATGTTTCACACCTGGGATCTTGAGGCTGAGGTCACACTGGCTGCCCACGTTGGCCACTGAAGCCGCTCTCCTCTTCCTGGTGATGCTCTCCTTCATCCTGCCCTCCCCTGTCACCTTCACAGTGAAGGCGCTCCCTGTACACACATGATGAAGGATGGAGTTAGTCATTCAGTTCCACTCTGCTCTGCAGTCTCTGCTGCTTTTGAGGTAAGCACCTGGCACATGTTGGTCAGCGAACTTGATGTTGATGATGTAGTTTCCTGGCTCCGTGGGGCAGTAGGTGATCTTACAGGTGCCGTCCTCCTGGTCCTCTGTGTTGATGTCCACTTTACTGGGCCCCTCGATGGACAGGCTCAAGCCTCCATAGCCTGTATGGAAGAGAAAAGAGTGCAGGAATCAAGTTAGTCGATTCCTTGCATTCAAGTCCAAAGTCAAGCTGCATCACTGCTGTCACAGATCTATTCATACCACGATTGAGGGTCCATGTTTGTCTGCAGGTATATTTAAAGATTCTCAAAAGGCGGTTAGACTAATATGTTCACGATGAAAAGTCAAACAACTGTAAACCAGTAGGTACAAAGATGAATCATATTAGGCAACATAAATGTCTGCTGCATCTATCCTTTAAATATCTTTGATTTGTTTTAGGCCATTATGAAATCACAATGGATTTCTAAAAGCTGTATCATATATCATAATATAGTATTTTGATATTATAATATACAATTCTATGTAAGAAATAATATCTTGCATGAATTAAAACAGAGCTAAAACGATTAACAGCATATTATTGGTTAGTAATTAGTTTAATAAACAAGATCATGCAAAAAATAGCGATATATTATTTTTATAAAAATAATTTCTGTGCTTTTTTTACAGATCCATACGCCATGTCACAGTGTTTGGCAGGACTAGACATTTGGCTGTTTTTTTCCTTTAAAGACAAATGAAATGATTGTTGTTAACAGCGACCCTCAGGGACTAGATTACAATGTTTGCGTAAAAGGAAACAAAGCAGACCCTCACAGATGCAGAAAATATGACTCTGCCTTTAAAGTCCAGGTCGAGTCTAAAAGTATGAAACGTGTGATTTGAGTCCACACATCTTCAATGAAATGTGACAAATAACCACACATGGGTATTGAGTGAGTCCTGTACCTGCGTCCCGGGTGTCGATGATGAACTCGGCGGGCTCGAAGGTCCTGGCCTCGCTGAGACCCGGTCCACTCACACGCACACGGCTGGCGTCGCCGATCTCTGATTGGTTGATCATGACAGCAATGGGGCTGCTGGGAATATGACGACCGTTCTTCTTGATGTTCACAAAGTGCTCTCCGATCTCCTTGGGAACAAATGAGATGCCTGTGCAGAAACAGCAACAGGGGGTTAGGAAGGTGACCCAGTTACCCTTCCTGTCCATTCCTCCCCCAAACACCCACACTCACCAACATGTCCGTTACGCAGCATCTTCAGCAGGCAGGGCTCCTCCCGGCCTGAAGGCGTGGTCAGGGAGGCGGTCAGCTGGCTCAGGTCGAACTCTCCGATGTCCAGAGGGATGTCTGCGGCGGAGCCCACCTTCAGATGGGACATCCTCATGGTGTCATCGCCTGAGGACAGCAGGACGGAAACACTCAGAGGAGAGGAGGTCTGTTCTGTCTGCTCTGTGGCAGGGGCAGTGAACAACTCATTCATAGTAACTCGCAGCAAGACAGCTTCTCTAGCTTTTCTTGACTCTTGCCGAGTCAGCATCATCATGTTTTTACTTTTGCTTCTTGGGGTCTCGTGGGGAGATCATGTGTTCGGCTGTGTGTATTAGTCCATGTATCTGTCTGCCTGCAACCAATCTCCCATACTGCTCGACCCAACAGTCTTTATCTTTGTGTGCTCATTTAAAACTGTACGCAAATAAAAACTCTTGTGATTATGGTTATTTACAGGTTTGGAGTAAACCTATTTTATTGACTGTTTTATACCGGCATTAACTGATGAGTGCTCACGGAATATGGAGCGAGATTCAAATCTTAGGATAGGAGAGGAAAAGAAACTGCTAGTTACGTGAGTGTCTAACAAATCAACTACATTTGTATTCTAAATTGTTGCATATGACCAGAAGCTGTGTAACAAAAGGGATAGTTGGTTCTTCTTCTGGGTTTCCATAGGCGCTTTCACACCGGAGTACTTTTCCCAGGAATAGTTCCGATAGTTCCTGGGATTTTGGGTTCACGCCAAAAACATCTGGAACCTTAGTTCCTGCTAGAGAGCAGGGACTTTCCTGGGGAGAAATAGGTTCAAATTTCTATTGGCTGGGCGAATTGCAAACCACGCCCCGTAAAACTCTGCAAAGTTTTTATGAAGCTGCCATTTTATTTGCTGGCATTAGCATTATTAGCATTAGCATTAGCCCCGCGCACCAACGCATAGAGACTAACTTATGGCAACACAAAATAAAACATGGGAGCGGTGGAGATGAGGAGGTGTCGGCGTTCTGGCGATTTACTCTGAAGGCTTCAGTAGAAGCTGCTGGGAGTCCCAGCAGCTTCTACTGAAGCCAGTCCCCAACTCCGGGGACTTCGGGTGGCAGTATACGCCGTGAAGTGGTTTGCGGCCTGCCAGTAAACCCAAAGCAGAAGAAGAAGTGACTTCAGCGGCTCCCTAGGGGACTTATTCTGGTGTGAACGTGATTTACTAGATAGTTCCAGGAAATAAAAGTTCCGGGGACTATTCTTGGGAAAAGTAGCAGTAGTCGTATGTAGACATTTTCACACAGCGCGTGAAATAATCGATGTGTTGCCAGTTCATAAAGGAGCGTTTAAGAACAGATGACCTCACCAGTAATCCTGGCAGAGAAGGGGCTGCCGGGGATGTGCTTGTCGTTGTATTTGACCAGGATGCTGTAGTCTCCAGGCAGGACGGGCAGGTAGGACACGGTGCAGGTCCCGTCCTGGTTGTCAAGACAACTGATGTCTGCCTTGGACGGACCCTCGATGGCCAGAGACAGACCGCCTGCATAGACATGATATGAACAGGGTTCTGTGTGATTAAATGTGTCCTTACTACTACGTTGTTATTGTACAATTGTAATCCGCTCTCCGGTCACTTGTGGTGTTAGAGCATAAGTTAGAGCATAAGTTTGAGCAAGCTGAGGCGTTGAAAATAAAACTAAATGATGGAAACATTGTCAAATTGTTATTGTGGTATGCACGTCAGATGCATACCGCCATATAGAGAGGGGCAACATCTCATTACAACGTATTCATGTTCTTCTGGGCTGCTACAACAATACTTTCAATATTTGTATATATGCTGCTACTGTGTATTTTTATTTTATTAGTTCGTGCTTGCCTCTTTTTTTTTTATATCTTAGGCTACTCATTTTATGTTTGCCTTTTATCTGCGCTGTGGCTTTGCTGTTGTAAATGTGCACATTTCCCAGCTGTAGGATGAATAACTGATTTCTGATGGAGATGTGAGTGCTACATACCCTCTCCTGCGTCTTTGGTGTTCACAGTGAAGACGGCAAGCTTGTTGACGGTCCCGTGGATGAGGCCCGGGCCGTAGGCACTGACGTTGCCGCTGTTCATATAGTCCACATAGAACTGTAAGGGACTTCCTGTGAATGGCCGCCAAGAGAAGAAGAAGAAGAATAATTTCTCACGCATCTTTTAACATTTCTGTTTTTAAAATTGCAAACACGTGTGAGGTCAGTCGTACCGGGGATGTGGATGCCGTCGTATTTAATGTCCATCTCGTGCAGCCCGGCCTCAGTGGGAGCATATTTGACGGTCACAGTGCCATCCTTGTTGTCTGTGATGTCAGGCTTGGCCACCTTACCTGATGGCATCCGGACCTCGCCTTAAACAGAAAACAGAGACGTGCTGTGAGACACACGTAGCACAGACATCTCCCCTCAATGTTCCTCTACATGTTGTAATGTTCATGATAAACTCCCTTTAGAGGGAACATTTGAGCCTTTGCAGAGCATTTACATGCACTAAAACCTATATTACGCACTACACGTAAGGGAAAACCCCAATAAGCATGATAGAGCCTCTTTAATGTGTTGGGACCAATCAGTTATCAGGTTTTTTGGTTAGTGTTTTTTAGCTTATAAATGTTTGTGTATAACACATGGACTCTCTCCAACTCTAGATGTGTAAGTGATATATATTTTAATTCTTTCTTTTAAGTGTCTGGGTCCCTATTCTAAAGCTTCGGATGTCCCATTTCACAAATCTACATTACGTCTTGTGATTTTATTTTAAACTGCTTGTGATTGAAGTGAATTCCATTACCTGTGATCTCTCCCTTCTGGATGGTGAATGGGATGACCAGGTCGAATGGTCTCAGCCCCGCCACATCCAGACCGTTCATTCCCATTGGTCTGTCTGTTGCCTGGGGGACAGAGGGCAGGGGTCAGACATGGTGACAGTCGGGTTACAGTGGCAGCATACGTCATGGACACAATGAACACAGCGCAGGACAGAGGGACAAAGTTTCCAAACACCAACAGAGAGAATGGGATGAGACAATCATGAGATGGAATGACTGATGATGTCAGGATGATGACACCGACACACACTGCGAGAGAGAATGATGAGGACAAAAACACTGGTAGGTCAGGGGACCATGACAAAGCACACTTAGCCATTTTGTAAAATGTGGAGCAGCTGACACGCCCACATTGATCATTCTCAAAATGGCTTTTGTCTCCTAAGTGTTAACATAGGGCACTGCTGAACAGATGGATGCACAATGGTTGATGGATGAATATTTTACTTCCAGATTTCATGGGAAATATTTCCCAAGTTGCTGAATAAACTTGATTTGGAAATGCAATATTAATAATTGTTGATATTGTGCAGCTCTGTTGCACTGTCCATGTTGTTTAAGGAAACCTGTTTAGGAGGTAGGGAGAGAAATGAGAGAAAAGTCCCCTCAGAGGAAAACACCTGCAATGAGAGACAGCACACACTGACGCAGGCTGATGAAAAGAGGTCATGTATGATGAGGGGGAGGAGAGGAAGGAGGAGATGAAGGTAGAAGCTGAACAAAAAATGATTTGAGAGGGATGAGAGGCTGGAGGCAGAGGTTTAGGTACCCAGGGCTGTTGAGCGTAGTACTGGGGGATTTGGCTCTGTTGCATGAGCTGGTCTGATGGAGCTCCTTCCAGCGCCTGAGGGGGGTTGGAGGTGGTGAGGGGGAGGTAGGGGTTGTGGAGAGGGTCAAAAAGATGGAAGGGATTGGAGGGGAATAAAACAGTCAGAGTGATTTAGAAAATGTTGATTGGGAGCCAATCACGGAGCTTCTGTTGGGAGAGACAGCGTCAAGGAGCTGTGATCCATCAATTCACTCATCCATATCCAGTCAAATGCATTGCTCTTAAATCACTGCAGGTTTGCACAATTAGTAACGCTGTGCCTTCATATCTTTTGGGGATGCTAAGATGCGCATATCGGGCAAGTCCATTTGTTGGTTTAGTCAGAGCTATGGAATATAACATCATTCCTCTTTGCTCACTTCATTTGACCCTTGAAGTGCATACTAATTCAAGTTAAATAACATAAAACAATGTCAAATCATCCATTATATAATTAGCACCGCCATTAGAAACACAACATTTTTGGTTATCTTGAAAAAATCTGTGAAATATTTAGGCATTTATCAAAATATTTGATTAGTAGATCATTATGTACTCTAACAATGATGATCTTCTGTGGCCCTGTAACTGGCTCTTCATCAAGCCCACATCAGATCAGAGTGTGAAGGTAGGAAAGGCCAAATGTGAATTGTATGGGTTACCGAGGGTGTGCTGTTCACTAAGTTCCTGCAAAACTCAACTTAAATTAAGACAGGCAGTCTTTCCGTTTGTGTTATATTGTTTGTTCTTGATTTTATTTTCCACTAAACTGCTTAACAGGGAATTATTTTCAGCCAACTGAATAAAAGTGAATTTGTATTCACTCACCGTGACTTGGAAGGGACTGTTAGGGATGTGCTCCCCTCCGAAGCGAACGCAGATGACATACTCGCCAGGCTGCGGTGCCGTGTAGAAGATGTCGAATGTGCCGTCCTCGTTTTCAACAACGTCCACGTCGAGCTCCGCCCCCTCGGGCGTGCACACGCTACATGTCACCTTCCCTTTCCCAGCAGCCTTGGCGTCCACTGTGATGACAGTCTGTTCGCCAATCTGGATGGTTGGGCCAACACCAGCGCCTTAAGGATTTAGAAGAATATTCAGATATATTTGTTACGATTCATTTGATCTTATAGAGACACAAGCAGGCGCACACTACCTCTCAACATTCAGCATGCACATTCCAGAACCATGACACCAGGATGAGGTTGGATGAGATCTAGTCATGTTATTTCCATCTTCTGCATGTTGTTACTAATGACTCTTTTGTTATTATCATACAGTTTCCCATATAGAACTGAAAACTAGATTAGCCATTCCACCATGCCATCCTACCTACTCTGTTAGTCCATTAGTCTGTGCAAAAAAACATGAGAAAGAAAAGAAAAGAAACGGTTATGACAGTAAGTGGAAAATGAGATGGGAGGATGTAAAGGTAGAGAGAAAGAGTAGGAAAGAGAATTGGATGTCTTGAAAGCTGGTGCCACTATCCTCCATGCCGAGAGAAAAAGGTAGAGCAATTCCTCTACTTTACAAAGTTGTTCAGAAGGCTTACCTAAACCGTGACCGCCGATTGAGACTGATAATAGGAACGGTGAGAAGCAGGGGAGCGAGGAAAAAAAAGTGACAAATAAAAGACAGTCAGGTGGGGGTGGGGGTGGTGGGAGGCAATAAATGTGCTCCAAACACTTGAATGGAAACAAACGGTGATGGTGTGAAGCAGGGAGGATGTGTGTGTGTGTGTTTGTGTGTATGTGTGCTCAGCAGGGACCTGGGTGATGGGGGGTGTAACTGAGGTGAACAGCGTGAGGAACACCACATATTGCACACACTATTTGATATGAGCAGAAGGTACACAGAGGGATTACATCTTAAAAGGATCATTAACAATCTCACAGATAAGAGTTTTCTTTTACGATTGTTATGACCCTTATGTCAATAAACATAATTATCATTTAGACAGAACTTCATTAAAGTTATAAGGACAGTTATATGCATAATGGTTCCTGACAATAATTAAAACCTATTGCAAAGCAGTTTTAGATTGACTTAAGAGGTCAAATGTTATAATGCCACATGTGTCATACATTGTAATCTTTTGTGGGTCAATGCTTCCTTTAAATGAAATGAAAAATATATAATTTAAATCTAAAATGTCAGTGATGGTGCAGCAAGTAGCCTAAATACTGTGGTACTTGAAAATGTTTTTTTTACAGTTATTATAAAATGCTTTATAATCTATTATGCTCATTTTTATAAAGCATTATGAACATTTAAGAAAACTGACGTCTAGCTAGATAGATAACTGAAGCTAGAGCTAGTCGCCACTTAGCTTAGCATAACGACTGAAAGAGGAAATAAAACCCATCCACCAGCACCTCTAAAGTTCTCTAATGTTTATTATACATCTTAGATGTTTAATCCATAAAAAAAGAAAACCAAAGAACTTGTGTTTTTGTACTGTTTAAATGATTGGCTATTTCCCCTTGCTTCACTGTTTATGCTAAGCTAAGCTAACCATGTCATCCGACAGGTCATTCAAGCTTCTCATGAAACTCTCTGCAAAGAAGTGAGTAAGTGATTGTCCTGCTGTGTCAAACTGTGGATGGATCATTTATAAAAAACATTACAACAGTATGATTTCTTGTTTTCCTAATTATTTTTAAGAATAACCGGCTGCTAATTTGTGTTTTCTATTACACAATTGGAATCATCTTCAGAGCTGCTAGCTGCTTTACACCTCATCTTGCAACAACATTTGCATGTGTGGAGACTGGAGACATACAATCCTGGTGAAAATCGGATCTTCATCTGAGAAATATGGTAACATAAAACTGTTAAATTCATTATCATGCAGAGAAAAAATTAATTTCTTCTCGTCTCATATGGGTTTTTTGATGGCAGACTTGTGTGTAAGGTCATTTTTTAAACACATGTCAACAGCTATAAAAGCAGCAGTCGGGAACATACCTGTGACTGTGCACTTGCTGGCGTCTCCAGTGGGCAGCGCCCTGATGCGGTAGGGGGAATATGGGATCTCATCCCCTCCGTACTTAATGAGGATGGTGTATCTGCCGGTCATGTCGGGTACATAGGACACCAGGTAGGTCCCGTCATGGTTGTCACGGATATTAGCCTTCTTATTCTTCCCCTCTGGATCCTGCAGGGGTTAAAAGGGAACAATGTTTGAAAACAACTACAGAAATAACTCATTTTAACTGTTATTATCTGCATCATATGGGTGCACTCACAGTGATCTGCACCGCCAGCAATCCCTCGCCGGCATCTTTGGCATCAATGGTGAACTCGACGGGCAGAGAGGCGGGCACCCCGGTGGTGTTGAGGCCGGGGCCGCTGGCTCGCACCTTACTGGCATCATGGGTGGGGAGCACCTTCACCTTGTAGGGGCTGATGGGGGAGGATGCATTATCACAAAAATACACTTTTATTTTTCATTCAATATTAATATATGCAGTAAAAAAGGTAAAAGAAAGCTATGTCAGTTGAAGCAAGAGGGCATAAATCAGAGCTACATTGTTTTTGTCCAAAGAACTCAAATCGTATGGCAAAACCATTTCAAACTTTATGAAAAATAAGAGTCAAAATGTTAAGAAAATTATGAATTTAAGATGCACTCAAGTGCAGGAGTTGACAAAATAATGCAATACCAGAAAATGTAAAAGAAAACAAATGACATAAAGTACATCTACAGATCACGATGCATTTTTTAAGATTAACCAAAGACCATGAAAGTCCGTCTTCTATTTAGAAATACAGAATATTGGTTAAATAAGCTTGAAGTCAATATCAGAAACAAAACATAGAAACTAAAGAATGATTAGAAAATCTTTGTTGTACTTGAGTCTGTGTGCGTTACCTGCGTGGGATCTCCTCATCAGCGTATAACACATTAATGGAGTAGGGTCCCTCTCTGGTGGGAACATAGTTGACTGTGTGAGTCTGATCACCATTATCCACCACCTCCACAGGCTCCACCACTCCTACACACAGACACACAAAACATTGGGATAGTGTAAGTACACAACTCATTACATTACAGGACACAGATCCAGTTTTATTTACTTATTTTAATGTGGAAATAATTCTAATCATATATTTGATGGTGAATAAACAGTAGCTGCAGAGTAACATCAGAAGACACACTCACCTTTGGGTCCTTGCACGCGGACCTGCAGGGGGGCCACTCCAGCTTTGGAGGCATCCACTGTGAACGCCTGAGGGATGCTGGCTCTGACATTGTTGCCCAGGCCTGGACCCTGGCACTTCACCTTGGTGCTGTCCACGGTGTCACTGACCGGCACAGAGAAGGGACTACCTGCACAGAGACAACCTCAGGAAAGTCAGAATCAAATATTCGGAGGTGCTCTAGCAGTCTAGTAAGCTGACATGTTAATGTTTTATAATGTGTTTCCTCTCATGTTTCAGCCTCTATTCCCACGGCGGTCTAGAGACAATTATGGCTGTGATTCATGACAGACTACATGTTGGTCCCAGACCAAAAGAGGGCTGCAGTCATGAGTCGATAAACATGTTAGCATTTCAGCACTTCCAAATCAAGTCAATTCGTTTTTTTGTAGGCGAGGGACCTCTCCAAGTAGCAGTCCACACTCCACTTGTAAGTATAATAAAACATTTTTGGCTTAGCTCATCTTTTCCAATCATCCAAAATCCAATACTAATGGCGTTTTCTGAAGGGGACGAGGCTGACACTAACTCCAGAGTTGGCCTACAACAAGAGTCTTTCCTGCAGGACTTTATGGTCAAGCTGATGTGAAGTATGGTGAACCAGAACCGGAACCATCTAGCAGAAATATATTCACTGTATTTCTCTCCCCTCAGGGGAAAAGGGAACCAGGGGTTTACATTTGGATGAAACCTTTAAATAACTAATATTTAAACTATTAAAGAAGTTAAACATGAGAATCATTTGAAGAAGGTTTCCGATTGGTTTCCAAGCTGTACCTTTGATGGGCTGTCCTCCATATGTGATGTTGAGGTTGTATGTGCCGGTCTCGTATGGGATGTACTCCACGCTGCAGCTGCCATCCTTGTTATCAGTGCAGGACATTTTGGCCTCTGAAGGACCCTCCACGGCCAGACCCAGACCCCCAGTGCCTGCTCCTCTGCAAAGGGAACACCGCGGACATTAGAACCAAAAGCAGGGTCACATTCCCCCGTAAACTCTTCCAAATGGAGAACCTTTCTCACTCACCGGGTTTCCACGGTGAACTTGTTAGCCTTGTTGGTGATGCCGCCCTTCAGGCCTGGACCGTGCACACGCACACGGGCTGGATCACAGCCTTCAGTGACAGCAACACGGAACGGACTCTTAGGCACCGGAGAGCCATCGTAGCACACCTCCACACTGTGTGGGCCTGAGAAACACAGTCTGAGCTTTAAACTCTGCCCTGAGAAAAACAAAGCACACGTGCTGCACTGTTCCTACGGTCTGAACTCACCCTCCTCGTAGGGAGTGTACTCAACGTTGTAGGTTCCATCCCCGCGGTCAGCGATCAGGGCGTCTGTGCGGCTGCCCGACGGGTTGCTGATCAGAGTCTTGATGTGATCGCCTCCGGTCTGTGTGAGAGCTCGAGCATCCACAGTGAAGTCTGTGGTCGCATCCCGGAAAACTCCTGGACACACAGGAGAGCATGTTGTTGGAGCTTTGGTCACATCTAGGGACGCATCAACTCCATGAAGACACATCTGAGTGTTTTTCTTTTTCCAAATTAGAAATATGCACACTACTACACTATGTGGAGCTTATTGGAATCATTTTTACACAGGATTATATGAGATCACTTTGACTGATTAGATGGAAGTGATGGCACAAATACTGGATTCCACAGCGACAAAAAGAGACTGTAATTCAATTTGGATTGGTCACATCTGACAACAGAAAAAACTAATAGAAAAGGTTGACAATTTTTTTTAAGTGCATATTTATGCCATCAATACAAGCTACTTTGATCTAATACATATATGTAAAAAAACATGCAAATACATACATACAGAATATGCACCAAAAAAAAATATCAAAATATAGTGACCAAAACCCTTTATAGGAATAATTGATATATCATATCATTAGTGTACCTTTGCCCTCCACTCCTGGTCCGAAGACACGGACTCCACTGGCGTCCACGGCGGGCTCCACGGTGAGCCGGGCGGGGAAGTTTGGCACGTCCTGGCCTCCGTAGCGGATGGTGAGGGTGTAGGAGCCGGGGTACAGGGGGATGTAGGTGATGGTGTAGGTCCCATCTCCGTTGTCCTGGATGTGGACCTCCGCCTCGGTGCCGCTGTCAGAGATGATCTCGATGGTCAGCTCGGCCGGCCCCGCGTTGGTACAGTCCACCACAAACTCCCCCTTCTCCCCCACCTTGGCGCGCTCCAGGCCTGGACCAGAGCAGCGCACCTGAGAGTAAAGAGAGACGACGTGTATCAGCAACAGATGACTTTTAGTTCAATCATGTTTTAAAAGAAATATATAATTTTATATATATAATATGATATAACTTTGACTATTTAGGGGCAATGTAAACATAACAGAATGACTGAGATTCACAAGCATGAATATTACAATCACCGCTATCCACAACAAATAACAGACATTTTAAAAAAAATATAAAAAATAAAAGAAATAATTTGTATTTGTTAAAAAGATTATATATATATATAAATTGTGTATATTAAAGTAGCATCAGTCAGAAAACCAAGTGTTTTAGAAAGTGAATACAAATATGCTAAGAGTGTGGAGTGTATCAGAGTTGAAGCATGAGTAAGATAGTTACAGATAAAGTATGTAATGAAATATAGATATCTGAATGCAGAAAATAAGTTATATCCATGAAAGAAATGGAGCGAAAGTTCATTTACATGTTGTATAATTCACATTTCCTCGTCTGGATGGATAGTGTTTGACAGTAACTGTCTCACCTTGGAGGGGTCTGAGACGGGGTAAGCTGTGGGGTTGAAGGGAGATCCGGGGATGGGGACTCCGTCGTAGGTCAGCTCCACCTGGTAGGGCCCCGCCTCCCGGGGGATGAACTTCACCTGGCTGCTCTCTGGACTTAGCCCGGGCTCAACCTGCAACAACAAATATTAAAAGTTATAAAAACACATGCATGCATCATGTTAGGATGAAAACGTTTCTCAAACTGTTAGACATTTATCATTTTTATATATTATTAAAAAGGCAATTTATGTGGTCAGCTGATATTCAGTTAAACATGTGCAGTACCTTGCTGGCCACTGGCTTCCCTAAAGGTGAGGTGACCTTGGCGGCGACCTTCCCCTGACCCCCGGCCCCCTTCGATTTCACCGTCACTTCCTGGTCTTTGCCGACAGTCATCTCTACAGAGACAAAAATTGGATTTCATGTAAGAAATGCTACAGGTGAAGAGTAACAGATGATTGTCGCACTAATAAAACCAACTGAGACCCAGAAACACCAGCTGGTGTTCTGTACAGATCTTTATATGAGACCGTGGTGAGGTATGAGCGATAAGGAAGTACGCACTGTCCCCCAGGCCGGTGACGTTGATCTTGCTGAGGTCCAGTGTGGGGGCCACAGCCACGTTGAAGGGGCTCTTGGGAATGTTATCTCCGCCATAGGTCACGGCGACTCCCAGAGGACCCTGGGGCAGGAAGGGGAGGGACAGAGATGTTATCATCACACATGATTATGAAGCAGCGGGTGGAGAGAATGATCCTCCCTCGACTTAACGCATCCTAAAGAACCAGAACTGCAGACCAACAGCTGACCAAGTCAATCACAGTGCTTTATCAGAATGTGTTTATTATTAAGTAAAGTTAAAAGGATTAGTTTTGGGATTAAAATAAGCCACAGTGCTGAGCAAAGTACAAACAAACACTGAAAAATACTTTTAAAAAAACGGTAAAAACATGAAAATGTTGCCAATAACTTTCACTAAGTGAAAACACTGTGAAAGGGTTGAAGTGGTAAGACAACAAATATCTACTACTCAAAGATTGACAACATTTGGGGTAGCAACCTGTCAATCACAAGGTAACCCCGTCCTTATACCCTGCCTTAATGTCTATTTTAATCTAAATGGGACCTTAATCTACCAAGTTAACATATGTTGGTATGCGAGTGCTTCTCCCATGGTACCTGCTGCACAGGTGTGTATTTGACGGTGTGTGTGTTGTCGTGGTTGTTGATGATTTCAAAGTCCTTCACAGCCTCTCCTTTGGTCGGCCCGCTGAAGCTGCAGTCCAGGTTAGCCTTCCCCGCTGCTTTGGTGCTCACAGTGAAGTGGGTGGGCTTGTTCAGCTCCACACCTGAGAGACAGAGAGCCAGTCAGTGAGTCCGACTAATCAAAGAGGTTTCATTTTAATCTCTCAAACTCCAGCAGTTCATACAAAACTTTATATCAGTTCCTGACGATTCATTCAGAGAAATCTCGTAAAAACGTAACTCAATTTACTCAAGTACTGTACTTAAGTAAAGTACAAGTTTTTCATTAAGTACTTGAGTACTTGTATTTTATGCTACATGTACTTCTGCTCCACGACATTTTGAAAGGCAAATATTGCACTTTGGACTCTAATACATTTATACAACACTCATAGTTACTCTTTACATATAAAACACATGATAAATAAAGTTGGAGTCGTGTACTACAAGTACTCCAAGTATTTTACAGATTAAATGGTTAGTAAATTGGCCCCACATAAAAAAAAATAAAACCTTGGAATGCTACATATATTAATAAGAAAAAAGAAGAAAATATAATATTCTAGAACTAAATAATACTGTAAAAGGTATCGAGTACTTTTACTTTTAATACTTTGAGCACACTTGGCTGATAATACTTATATACGTAACATTTTCAATTCAGGACTTTTACTTGGAACAGAGTACTTTAAGACCATAGTATTTGTACTTTTAGAAAATAAAAATCTGAGTACTTCTTCCACCCCTGGTGAAACAAAAACTGTAAAGAGAAAGCTGCAGATTTAAATATGGAGATGGAATATTTCCCAGTGAATAAATACTGTTCTCTTTCTCACCGCTGCGGCTGAGTCCGGGGCCCTCGGCCTTCACTTTGCTGGCATCATGAGAAGGATCCACTTTGATCCTGATGGGCGTCATGGGGATAGCCTGAACACCAAACACAAGCAGTCAGACACATTGGATCAAACCCAGTGACCCCTGGGCCGCCCACCTGCTGCTGTCCCTCCTGCTGCACTCACTCACCTGGTCTGCGAACAGCACCATGATGGTGTAGCTGCCCGCTCCAGGGGGGGTGTACTTCACTGTGAACGTGTCGTTGTCGTTCCTGATGATGTCAAAGTCGATGTCGGCCTCTGCCGGCCCCACCACTCCAGGGGCACACTTGATGCCTATGCTGATGTCCCCTGAGGGCCGGAGACAAACGTCTTCATTACTTCATGATTGAGAAACTCAAATAAACACACTCAAATAAATACGCTTAGGGGCAGAGCACCAGTTAACTATCGACAACGTTAAACGCTCCTTTTCCTCTGTTTTGTTCTCCACCACCTCCACAGTGATATTTCTGGCCTTTTAGCGGCTACATTCTTCCTTGTCTATAGGCCAATTGGTGCTGAGCTGGTGATGTAAAGTGGGTTTACAAAGCAGTTCAACTTCCTGGAACAATGGCGGCTAAAATTACAGTCGGAAAAACCAAAGCAATGTGCTGAGGGACGCTTCATTGTTCTGGGAAACTGAAAAGAAAGCAGAGCTGTGCGATAGTGCTTTGTGGTTTGAAACTACGACATAAGCAGCAACTTGATCCATTGTGGATAAACCAATGTTGGTTATTGCAGTTTGAAACACAGGTCTCATTAGTGTTAGAAAAGACTTATCCGTGAGTAATGTGTGCAACAGTTATAAGTCTCTACCTTGTCCGGCCTCTGCACAGTCCACAGTGAAGTACGTCGGCTCGAAGGCCTTCAGGCCGGTCTTGGCCACCCCCGGGCCCGACACCTTCACCTTGTTAGGGTGACATCCTGCTCCAATGTTCATCTGCAATCAAACACACAGAAGCTTAAGACACTTTTCTGTAATAATGTCCTTTGTGTAAACCCTCTAAACGTGTGTGTGTGTGTTTGTTTGTGTGTGTGTGTGTGTGTGTACTCACCCTGAAGGGACTCTCGGGGATGTTGACCCCTCCCCAGGAGATCATGGCAGTGTGTTTGACGGGTTTACGTGGTGTGTAACTACAGGCATATGTGCCGTTGGCATTATCCTTAACCTGCACATCCACAGGAGTTCCCTCAACATCCTGAGCACAGGTGGACACAGAACAAAGAGGTGTGTGAGTATACTGAGGAGCAGAACACACACATGCAGCACATTTCTGCTGGAACACACACACAGCCCTACCTGAGCCACAATCTTCAGAGGAGCTTTTCCTCCCAGCTTGGCGTCCACTGTGAACTCTGTGGGCTTCCCAACAGCCAGACCACTGCTCTGGAGACCTGGACCCTGAGCCTTGACCTGGAACACACACATCCATGGAGCTTAAGGAATACAGCTGTACATTGGGCTATAGCTACAGCGCTGCAGGAATACATGTCAAAGGCTGCAAAGCTGTAGGACCAGTGTAGGTTAAAAATAATATGAATTACGCAATAATATGAATTACGCAATAATATGAATTACGCAATGTGGATAATATACAGTATATATATATATATATATATATATATATATATATATGTTATATGTTATATTATCTATATATATCTATATATATCTATATATATATAGATATATATATATATATATAGATATATATAGATAATATAACACTAGACAAACCACACAGTTACAACAAATACAACTCATCAAAATGGTGTTATCTATGTCAAGGAACATCCGAGTCCTCCGAGTCCTCCTCCTTGTAAATGTACAACTTCTTTTTGTATTTACAGATAATATAAGCCCTCCCTCAGCTTTGTATTTTTTGACACAACATACAAGATTGAAAGTGAACACTGATTGCCGGTGTGTGTGTGTGTGTGTGTGTGTGTATGTGTTTTGCTGCAGCAAAGTGTGTATACCTTGTCGGGGTAGAAGTCTTTGTTTGGTGCGTTGACGATCTCGGCCATGAAGGGCGAGTGCTGGATGTCTTCGTTGTTGCAGAGCACGTGCACGGCGTACTCTCCAGACTCTGTGGGCCAGTAGCGCACGTCACATGACCCGTCGCCCTTATCGTCACATTCTATCTTGGCCTGAGAGGGGCCTTCCACAGAGAAACCTGAACAGGGAGAGACACCGCGAGCTTAGAAGAGCGCAGAGCTGAGGGGGAAACGTGGATACTAAAATGTGTTACTCACCCAGTGTGCCAACATTGTCTCCAACAGCCTCCACCACAAAGTCAGCTGATTTGCCGACTATACCGTGCTCCAGCCCCGGACCCCAGGCCCTCACCTTCTGGGGGCCGGCCTCAGCGCCGATCTTCACCTCGATGGGACTACAGGGAGCAGAGGGCGATCGGTCAGAGGACAGTGGTTCAGTAGCAGTGCTTGTTTCAGTGTGAGTGTGTGTACCTGCGGGGGATGTGCTGCCCTCCCCAGGTGATGGTGATGGAGTATGTCCCCGGGGTGGTGGGGTAATAGTCAAAACCATACACCCCGTCTCCAAGATCTTTTCTTTTGCACGGCTCCTCAAGACCCTCTGTGGACACAGTCCTGCACTTTAGTATTTATTTTTTACATCCAACCAATTTGTCTAAACTGACAGATTTAAGGTCAAGTTAATGGCAATGTATTCCTTCTTGTTTTGCAAAGCATCATGGGTATATTATAAAAGAGCCGATGTAGAAATCTAGACTTTTTGAGCAGATGATCTTCTCTCCCTAGAAGAGAGTCGACAATGCGTTGATAGGACACATATGGACTAACTTTGGTTGAGCAATACATTGTTGTTTCTTATCGCAATGTCATCTTGTGCAATAACACCTTAACTTAAGACTGCAATATGGTAAAGAGTATTATTCCCTCAAAGTATTCACTGCGCTGGAAACGGTCTCCTGTGTATTGGTTGCTTTTACAGGTTAATCAATGATTCAAATGTCATTTACAATCTCTATCAGAACTCTATTCAAGTGACCAGTATCCATCAAGAGTCTCCAATGTAAAGAACTAGGTGGTGTCGTTGTGTAGTGTTGGCGCTGGACTCACTGGGCCCCTTGATGGACACTTTGAGCTCTCCGGTGCCGGCCCCCTTGGTGAACACCTGGAAGTCTGCGGTCTCCTTCACCCTCAGGCCTTTGGGCTGCAGACCCCGACCCTTGGCTTTGCAGAGGCTGGGGTTGCATGCTGTGGAGAGACCCAGAGTGAGAGAGGAAGAGATGTATTCTGCCTCCAACAGTATGACTGTGTGTCAGTGGTGCTTTCAGGGGAGACGGGGAAAGAGGTGCGAGGTGAAGGATGAATAATACATTCATCGGTTTTGAAGGACTGCTGGAGCGCTTTCAGTATTCTCCTGGTATCCATCCATCTTATCTCACAGAGGGAAGTCTTAGAGCAGTGTAAAGGAAATGACTCTTTATCCTCACACAGGAAGTGGAGTATCCTACATATCTCCTGCCAGCAGTTGCTCAGTCAGTGGGGACTAGAGAGTCGACCCATCAAGTCTTCCAACTACGGAGGGTGGAGTGGTGCTTGCAGAGGGGCCAGTTTAGTTTGATAATTACTCTCTTACTATTTGGTTTCTTTTGGCTGTGAAAGTGTGTTTGAGTTTAGCACGCCTTCAGAAAGAGGAAAACATGTCAAAGCTAAAGTGTGGCTCTTCAGTTGATGTGCAATCGTAGTTAAGACCAAGACGATCACTGCTTGTTTGTATTCTGTAACTGTGGTTCCCATTGATGTACCAACATTTAGTTGTGCCATGTGTCTTCAATGCAAATACAAAAAGAATATGAGGTGCCAGTTAGGAGCCTCTTAAAGACTCTAACAGCGGCCCACTGCTCCTCACACTAGGATGGGATACATGCAGGGTCTAAGTTAGCGCTGTGTGTGGTGCTGTGCACATGTGGGACTAAACCATATTCCATTCTAATCCTCCTTAATTTCCTTTTAAAGATCGTACAAATAGGATCTGTTGGGTCAAGGGCTGGTGCCCCGCAGGAAGCAGAGGAAACCCTGCAGCAACAGAGGCCATTAAAAGGGGCTCAAGATATTTGACAGGAAGTGGACTACTTAAGGACACCAGAGGAAGAATACAGTTATATTTTATTATATTAAAATCCTTTTTTGATGTCTTCAGGGGATGTGTGCAGGTGTAAATGTGTGAAGCACTTAACAGAAGTGAATAACCCAATAACAAACAAAGAAACATGTGTATGTTAGAAGGTTAAAGGAACACTATGTTAGTGAGTGCCATGGGGAGACAGTATGTTTTCTGAGTGCAGTGAGAACGTTGCTTTTGAAAGGTTTAACGCCAACACAAATGGATGGAAGCAGAGCATTTAGTAAGATAATAACATGTTGTTAAACTTAAGACTACAAGTAAGAATACAAACTGCAGCGTAATAATTGTACACTTTGATCCAACCAGGAATATATATATTGAACCAATAGTCAATAGAGAAATATCTTTGCAATAACAATATGAAAGCTATTTGGTCATAAATAGTGACATTTATTTTTCTCCATATCTAAGTCTACTGATGATTATGTTATTTTGAGGTTAGATGATTGTCAGATGACTGTTACGCTGACACACATATAAAGCAGTGACATATCTACATGGGCATACACACAGCTCAACCACACACGCATCACACACACACACACACACACACACACACTACCCAAGAGAGATCCCAGGAAACAGGAAATGATAGCAGAAGGAAGAGCCTGCTCCAGAGAGAGGGCAGATACCAGCAGGCCTCTATCAGAGAGAAGAGAGGAGGAGGAGGAGGAGGAGGAAGAGGGAGGACGTCCAGTAGAGCAGCAGGAAACCACAGGACAGCATTAGATACAACTGAAGAGAAAACAGCAGGATAAGCAGATATATATACGAGGTATCAAATATATTTGTGCCTTTTAGATCCAAGTAGACTTTGTTATAGCCGAGAGTCAGAGTGGTGCAGGAATGAGTCCTAAAGGTTTATGAGTAAGTATTTTGCTAATTCCTGTCCTGCCGTCTCAAAGTAAAACAAAGTTCTACGGTTATTTGCTTTAAATGAGATCTGTAGGTAACAAAAGCTGTTTCATACAAGTGATTCAATAAAACGACTTAATGTCATCACGTCAATTATTAGCCGCGGTAAGCTTAGCGGCGCTGATAGCTTTTACTTCTGCCGATTGCCTTCACGATTCATAAATCATAAAGTGATGGTGATAAATGGAGGTATCCTGTTGAACAACACGTGTAAGTATCACAACGTGTGCTTGCCACAGATATTTTCTGAAATATTCCATTATTCAATAAATAAATCCTATTGGCTTTAGTCGAGGGAGCCCTTGTGAAGCTAACTTACGCAAAGCGTCACTGCACCACTCTAGAGAGGCTTCCATCAATGCAATGTGGATTCACAGGGGAAACATTACCGCACAGAATGCTTCAGCAACATCTGATGCCATGTTTCTCAGGGATGGTGATATGGAATAATTGCTGCTTATAAATCAATAGAAGTCCTACCCTCGCCCACGGTGACCATGAAGGGGCTCTTGCTGATCTGGCCCCCAGCGAAGGTGACGTAGAGGGTGTGCTGCCCCTCCTGGATGGGCTTGTAGGTGCAGCGGTAGCTACTGTTGCCCTTGTCCTCGATGGTGCAGGGCACGATGCTCTTCTTGCCGGCAGGGTCAATGATCATCACCTCCACCTCGCCAACACCAGCGCCTGAGGACAGAGCGGATAGAGGTCAAGGAAAATGTGTAATTATAAAAATTAGTCAGCCACCTCTCTCAATGTTGGAAGACATTACAGTTAAACACGTGATCGCTGCTCTATAAACTCTTTGTAGACAAGTCACCTGAATCTTCAGAAGATAAACTTAAAAGCTGGAGGCTTGATTTACAAGAGGAAATCTCTGAAAAGGAATGGTCTGAAGTGTGCCTGAAGGCTCAAACACAAACAATCAACACACGGCTTAAGTTGATACAATACAATTGGATTTTAAGAACATATATAACGCCATCAAAACTACATCACTTTAATCCCAATACCCCAGACACCTGCTTTAAATGTAACGATGTTAAAGGATCACTCTTTCACTGTGGGAATGTAATGTGGTCAATAGTTTTTGGAAGGAGGCTCTTAACATGATTAACCAGATAACAAAGCTGAAAATCCCTTGTCAGCCAAAGTTGTGCATCCTGGGTATTTATCCAAAAGACTTTGTTTCTAAGAAGAGTGAGCGTGCACTTATAGACTTGTGTCTTTTACAAGCTAAGAGGGCAATAGCTTTAGAATGGAAACATGTGAACAAACCTAGTATGAATACATATATTAAGGTTCTGTCAGCATGTGTGGCTTTAGAAAAACTAACATACATTATTAAAGGAAAGCTGGCAGTTTTCGAAAATATCTGGGGGAGCTTCATGGAGTTTCTGAAAAATAATGTTTGTAATGATTAATAACACCAAAGACCGGGGCGGGGAAGGGGGCAACGGGAATACGATTCTAAAGTGTAGTCGCCCACGTCATATTCTTACAGATTTGTGTCCTGTATCATCTGTATACTGACCTGTGTTTATTTTCATGCCTATTCATTTGATTTTATACTGTATCCGCATCCTAGACTGACCATGTATGTATGTGTAATGTTCGTTATGTTATTTTATTTTATGTATGTGTAATGTTCGTTATTGTATGTATGTGTAACGTCCGTATTTGAAAACTTCAATAAAGATATTGTTAAAAAAAAATTATAAAAATTAGACGCACAAGGGGTCGCTCAATCAAAACGATAATGAGGACTAAATAACTACTCAATCAAGGGTTTGGCTGCATCCATTGCTGTCTCTGAAGTCATCTTCTCCCAGTTAGGATACCTTCACTGATCATGGTGCAGAGCTTTTTGTACCCAGAGCCTCTCCAAAACAAATGTATTAAACACTGAATTAAGCAGTTCCATGTTAACAATGGCTAAGTAGATATAGAGTGGAGGGGCAGCCTGCTAACCGCTAACATTAGCGAATCCTGTTTCTCTGATAAATGAAGATCCAAAAACATACAATGCATAATAAACCGTAAAATATAGAGTTAAAAGCAACGAAGATCCAAACATTTGAATTGTTTATTGTAAAAGTGTGGCTCTATATTGGATAGTCAATTAATGACTGCCTCTGGCACACAATCAAACACTGACACATGTCGAAACGTGTGTAAAGGAGATACAACGCCATAGAAGGAGAGTGAGACGCACCATCACCTTAAATATTTATTTTATACATTATCTAAGTTAAAAATGTTAACTTTCAGACATTTTAATGCAGAATTGTGACATGTTATACATTTTTGCAAGAAAATAAATTGCAGTTACATTTTTTGAAACTTGAGGAAAGCAAAAAGTCCAAACCGCTCTCGCATCGTCCATGTTTTCATTTACCTGCAGTGTAGACGTCAAAGTAAGTGCTCTTGTTGGCGATGTTTCCTAATGGCTCGATGCCAGCCCCCTGGGCCGTGGCCTTGCTGGAGTCTCCCTGAGCCATGCCGATCTCCACCTCGAAGGGGCTCTTAGAGATGTGCTGCCCTGCAAACAGCACCGTCACCTAGAGAGAGAGAGAGAGAGAGAGAGAGAGAGAGAGAGAGAGAGAGAGAGAGAGAGAGAGAGAGAGAGAGAGAGAGAGAGAGAGAGAGAGAGAGAGAGAGAGAGAGAGAGAGAGAGAGAGATAGTTAACAGAATGCTAAGGTAACCATAACAGGGCCTCAGCAGGTTTGTCAATATCTTAAAAATCATTGGATTAAAATGTTTGTTTTTTTAACTCACCTTGTGCATGCCTGTGACTTTAGGGATGTAGACGACAGAGTAGGTGCGGTTCTTATCATTGTTTCCTGTCACCTTAGCCTGGAAGAAATTGTAAAAATGTTAAAACTAGTATGCCAAGATGATTCAAAAGCATCTCCAAAGAAACCCCCTGGTTCTCACCTCCTCTCTGTGTCCTGCAGGGTCCTCCACGTACACCAGCACCTCCCCCATCCCCGCACTGATGGTCTCCACGGTGAACAGAGCCTTCTTCATCACAACGTTACCAACGGGCTCCACACCTGTCCAGAGGGGGGGGGGATACATAACAGCATGTGTGTGAACATTATAACAATGTACAGTAAATGGAGGAGAGTGTCTCCCACAGATCTGAAATATACTTGTGGTGGTAGCCGAAAACTTGACCAAGTTACTTGAAATGGTCTACAGACCTTGTTGTGATCAGTTCTGTGAGGGAACTACTTTATTTCTAGAGAACTACACCTGCCAACAGTATCACCACAAAGAAGGAAGTGTCCTCTCTCAGCTAGCTGATGTACAGCTCAGCAGCCTCTCATCCATGAGTTAGAAAAGATCAGTGTATTTACATTTAGCGGATAATAATCTTGGGGCGATCTGTCCCTTTAGATTCCTCCTCTGGCACAGCTCCAACCTCTTGGACTCCCTCACAGTTTGTTGGTCTATGGCTAAAACAATGTTGATCACCCCTGCTCTAAACTGATCCAGCTGCTCAGCTCGGACAACTCTGTTTCCTTGTTGAAGTCTAGCTCCAGGTGTGTGTGTGTGTGTGTGTGTGTGTGTGTGTGTGTGTGTGTGTGTG
>CALSBZ010045248.1:275933-285952 GCA_943591055.1 Gobionotothen gibberifrons | reverse complement strand
CACACACACACACACACACACACACACACACACACACACACACACATTGAGTAACTCACAGGTAACTGATAAGTCAGTGAGCCATAAATGTAATGATGATGTCATTGGGGTTAGACATACTCTGTCTGATCTTGTGTGTGTCTCTTAGCGTGAGTTTGTGTGTGTGTGTGTGTGTGTGTGTGTGTGCACGTGTGTGTGTTGTACTATACCCCATGCATAGGGATGTGTGTATTTGTGTATATACTCACTTGAAAGCTATTTGCACATTGTGTGCACAGAAGAAGGCACCAACAGTAATCCGGAAGATGTGGCGTAAGAAAACTAGATTTAGGGGAGAAAAGGGGGGAGGCGGGCGGAAGGGTAGATGGAGGAAGGGAGGGAGGCTGAGAGGGAGATCAGTCATTCATAGCTGCTCTCTCTCCACATTCCTCCTCCCTTATATGGACAAAACTACTGGAGCCCATCTCTCCATATCTATACCCCCCACACACAAGCAGAAGCTGCTGAACTCCAAACAGTCAGGGGTTCTTTTTCAGCCCCTGACCCAGATTTAGGAAATGTCTCTTCCTACATTCCAGTCTAATGAAAGTGTATTGACGCTGTTGTTGTGTGGTCACAGCCCACACCACCACTCCACTGTGAGTGGAGACAAAAACACAGATATGCATCTCTCTGGGTCGCTGCAACCCTCTGTTTGTTTGCTCTGCTCTCTCCCTCACAGCCTGTTTGGACTGATCGCCGCCACTCGTCGTCCTCGCTGAGAGGAAGAGTTCAGGAGAGCAGAAGGCCCGAGGAGGCCGGCTGCTCACCAGGGAATCCAGCAGGGCTCGCTGGGGAAAGAGCAAGAGAAATGGGAGCAATAAGGAGGGTACAGAATGATGGGAGGTTTGGGGGTTATTATGTGACATTTCTAAATAATATTGTTGCATCAAGTAGCATTTGATTGTTGTAGAAAAACAAAGTTCTGATTGATGTTTTGTAAAATATTTAAATAATTTGACTCTCAAAATACCTCAAAATTGTACTTGAGTAAATGTACTTAATAACTTCCCACCTCTGGTAAGGGGGGTGCAGGCAGGCTGAAAAAGACAGAAACAGATTAGGCTAGAGGCGGTAAACACACACAGGCAGAGAAAGAGAGGAGAGAGAAAGGAAGGGAGAGCTTACCTTAAAAGGCTGTGTTTGTAGAAAGAGAGGGGGTCGGAGTATTTCAATGTGTATCTGCATACCAGCTTCTTATATGTCCCCAACATATGTTAACAGGGGCTTGTGAAGCATCATAGACTATAGTGTGTGTGTGTGTGTGTGTGTGTGTGTGTGTGTGTGTGTGTGTGTGCGTACCTGTGTGTGTTGCCATAATGGCCTAGCTTCGAGCAACAGATTCCTGTACTGTGATTCATTGAGCCCGGTCCAGTCTCCTTTTAAAGACTTTGAACGTGTTTACTCGATGCCGAGCCCCCCTGTCTAATTTCAGTATCCACTCCCACACGTACAAGCAGCTTTTTTCTTTTACTGTAGCTCACTCTCAAAAGTCCATAACTACATGCAGAAAGACACACACTCATCCTGCCTCGGCCCCATGCACTCATTACCCAACAGGAACTGAGGATCTGGGAAGGGGTCCAGCTCTCTATCTCTCTCCATTTGTCAGCAATGCTCTCCTCCAATCTGAGCTATTTTCTTAATATGGCCAGAGAGGGAGTGTAGAGAGAAGGAGAGCGCTGGACAGTGGAGTCAGTTCAATCTTGGCTGCTCACTCCCTGTCTCAACTCGATCTAATTCAAAGTGTTTGTTTAATCTGCACAGTTTACACGGGTGGGTTTACATTTAATGACTACTTGGGAATTTAGACAATCTTTGCCAAACAACCTTTAACTACTGGATCCTTTCTGTTCAGCCCCTCAATGCAGGTTAAAGGCACAATTCCTATTTCATTTTACCATCTTAAAGGTCCCATGTCTTGGCCATTTCTACTGATCATAATTCCATTGTTGAGGTCTACTAGAATAGATTTACATTGTTCAATGTTCCAAACTCACATTGGTTTCTCATACAGCGTCTCTGTATAGTATGTGTATTCACTCTCTGTCCTACACGGCTTGTTGGAGCTCCTGCCCCCCCCTCCCTGTGAGCCCACTGTGCTCTGATTGGTCAGCTCGCCCACTCTGTTCTGATGAGTCCACCACCGTTACAGCGGAACATCAGTGATTATGTTTTACAATGGCGTTAGCAACCAGAAAATGACACCAGTAATGGCAAACAGATGAGAATGCTGCGTGGGGTCTGGGTGCCGTGTTGGCGGGACGTTGCGGGGCTCGCTGCTGCGAGGAGCGGACAGTGTGAGCTGGGTTCATTTCCTGCTTGCTGCGTGGGGTCTGCGAGACAGCGAGACATCGCGAATGGACGCGGGAAGGGGGGGATGCTGAGGGGGCTGCAGCACCCCCATCTGCAAGGCTCCACTAGCACCCCCCCCCCCGCACCCCCAAACGCGGCGCACCTACAGTGTAAGCGCGCCTGGGCCCAACCGCGGCGCACCTACAGTGTAAGCGCGCCACAGTTTCGCCGCTGCGAGGCTCCACTAGCCCCCCCCCCCCCCTCACAGTTTCGCCACTGAGAGAGTGTGTGTGTGTGAGGAGCTCCACGGATTGGTCCATTTGGACCAATGGGTCCATTTGGGTATGGTCACGTCACTGTACCCAGGAAGAAAAAGAGAAATGTCCAACGAGGCGTTCTGGGGCAGCACAGACAGGTATTTTCTGTGTTAGAGTTGTACTCGCTACAGGGTGTACTTTGAGGGTTGGTGACTCTGCAGACCGTTTACATCAGGGGTTCTCAAAGTTTTGATGAGTGAGGGCCAATTTAGGTACCCAATATTGGATTGAACACAAAATAATTCCAAAACAAATCCTTTCTTTATTGTACTAACCAATTATACATACAGTATACATTAAGATTAATCAAACATTAATTTGTCTCAAAAGTGCCTTGCAAACACACACACGCAAACACGCACACGCAAACACGCACACGCAAATAACCACAATCACACACACGCCTTTTTACATACCTATATATACGAACAAACACACATACATTTTGTGTACATATCTTGGCATTCACCTCCTATTTACAATAAACATCATTTGGAGTATACATCTTCTCTGGCATTTTAATCAGATGTACCACAGCGGCTTCTCATATCATTTCTTACCATATCAACTAGTGACTCATCCAAAACAACTTTCGACTTTTTTTCTTTTCTTTTTGTCACATTAACTATCGCGGGCCGCCAGAAACATTTCCGAGGGCCGCTATTGGCCCGCGGGCCGCACTTTGAGAACCCCTGGTTTGCATGCATAATGTGTCCTCTTTGAATGCTATTCTTCTACTTCCAACCCCTTTCACAGGTTGAGGCGTTTGGTGGACATGAGTTGGAGGCAGTTATGTATTTTTCAGCTGGATGAAGGTTTGGGTCTGACTTAACCTCGACATTTCTTTGTGTTATGATGTGATTTAGACCTAACAGGAGGAGTCTTGACCACATTTCCAAACTTTTCTCACAACATCTCACTGAATGTTTTCTTCACCAGGCTAGTAAAAGTAAGAGATTACCACACAGTGTTCAGCCTGATTACCTCTCCGTCTGCATAGTGTGGGAATACATAGAAAGAAAACAGACACACATTTTCCACCAGAGCCCTCAGACACACACTCATGTACACATCCAGCAGCATGCACACATACAGTACTGTTGCAAACATCTCATTATTCCTGGAGTTGTGACGTGACTCAGCGAGCGGCAGACTTCAGAGTCTGCTGCTCGCTGAGTCAGAGGGATTACTCTGCTCGGCCCTGGCTGGGTTTTATGACTTCAAATCCTCACAGTCCAGTGTGCTGCGCCTGTGGTGAGAGTTGATAGCACATATTAAGTGTGAAGAAGGAGGCTATGTGCAGGTGAGGGAGGTTTAAAGTGGCGCTTTGTGCTCTAATGACAATGAGCTCTTGTTCTGCAGCGGTCTGGCTGTGTTGCTGTCTTGTCGTTTATGTATCACAGCTTTACATAGTTATTTTTCTTTGTGTTTATTTTAACTATTGTGCTCATGAGAACATTTCTAATTGTATTCAAAGACCCATGTCCATTTCTCTAAACATTCATACTGAAATGTGTAAGTTAGTATGTCTATGGCAACTAAACCATACCTCTAACCTGAAACATTAAACAGATTCAAGTACATAAACCGTCAGTGTTTGCCATCAAAGCTCCAGCTCTCCTCGTGTGTCTCTGAGTCCTGACTCCATCAGAGCTCCAGCTCTCCTCGTGTGTCTCTGAGTCCTGACTCCATCAAAGCTCCAGCTCTCCTCGTGTGTTTCTGAGTCCTGACTCCATCAAAGCTCCAGGTCTCCTCGTGTCTCTTTGAGTCCTGACTCCATCAAAGCTCCAGGTCTCCTCGTGTCTCTGAGTCCTGACTCTCTGAGTCCTGACTCCATCAAAGCTCCAGCTCTCCTCGTGTCTCTCTGAGTCCTGACTCCATCAGAGCTCCAGCTCTCCTCGTGTCTCTGAGTCCTGACTCCATCAGAGCTCCAGCTCTCCTTCTGGTAATTCAACTTTAGCTTTGAAAGTCAGAAAAGTGGTGTTATTATAAACTTGTGTTAAACATAGTTCTTGCTTGCTTTCAGTGGAAGGAGCCCTTGCTCTGCTAACTTCCCAGTCAGCCTACACAATGATGTCATCACTGCACCACTCAATAACTAAAGGATACAAAAAGCCGTTGTTTAAGACCTATGAACTTTGTAAAAAGGGTGCCTTCAATGACTTTTTATAAGTGGTACCAATGTTTGAGACTGTGATGTCATCATTGTGCGTTGTCTCAATGTCAATTCCTCAAGCCCTCTTTTCTTAAGAGTCTTACTGATTTGTCTGCCTTAGCTGGTCATAAAAGCCATGCCTAAATATGGACTCCATTCCATTTAATGAGAAACGTTTCTCCGTAATTACTCCACTTTGTCACATGGGAGCCACTTTTATGTGCTTGTGTGAGAGCCTTTGAGTTACTTCAGATGGTTGGAGGAGAAGGAATGACACATATCTGTTTAATTACCTGCAAGTAGGGTTTAATGTGCTGTTTATGGGTCTAATGTAGTGCTTAGTGCTTTGTGTTTGTGTGCACAATTAGTCAGTACCAGCGTGCATGTTTTAGCTCAATCACAAGTGTGTGTGAAGGAGAGCTTCAGGCAGAAAGTGAGTGCACATGGAACATTTTATACTTGGTCTTCTCCATTAGTTAAACAATTTACCACTTTAGCGCTACCAGAGAGAAGCTTTGTTATGAGGCTGTCAGCGAGGCCCTGGCTCCCTGATTTGTACTTTCTCTGAAGCTATCACTATGTGTGTAATTGCATTGCTCTCCTACATCCCATTTTGCATGTGAAAACAGGCTTGGTCTGCACTATTAGCAAGATGTGAGGGTCTATTACATGTCACTTGTTAGACGCTTTTATCCAAAGCCACTTACATACCCAATACTGGGCAATCCCCACAGGAGCACTTTGGGGTGAAGTGTCTCAGTGGGGTTTGAACCTGTGACCCCTGATCCCAACACCAACGCTCTAGCCCACTACGCCACAGCCTCCCTATCTCTTATGGACCTGTCCACCAGATTCCCTAAAACCTACTCCCGTCAACTGATCTTCCACCCATTAGCTCACCTGTTTCCACTTTCCATCTGCAGCCCTGCAGTCTGGAACTGGCACATTTCCACCAGTTCCCTGCCATCTTGTCCGAGGTGCTTCCTATCCTCTGTTACCTGCATTACAGATGCCCACTCTGTAGGAGTCTACCCTGACCTGTATATACTTTATGCCTTCTCCAATGAGAGTATTCATGCGAATCCCCCCTTAAAATTGATAAGCAACTCGGCAACAGATACCAACATGTTGCGTAAACATCTTCTTTGTAGCGCCCTTGCGTTTCCACGACTTAAAGCTCATGAACACGCCAAAGTTTAAGCAACAACTTCCTCACTTTGGAAAAGGGAACATCCACTTTGGGACAGCCAACACTTTATCTCTGATGAACAAGAGAGTAGATGGTGTGGGCCAGTCTGTGCTGGGTATTTCATCACCTGCATAACAATGGTATGTTGTGTGGCTGCAGCAGAGCACAGTAGTGAGTAGGTCAAACCATAATAACGTTTATTTGTTCTGCTCTATCTGTCTTCCGCTCAATTACGTACAAACCTGCGTGTGTGTGTGTGTGTGTGTGTGTGTGTGTGTGTGTGTGTGTGTGTGTGTGTGTGTGTGTGTGTGTTCTTTGTGCAGTGCGAGTGTAACCACAGTCAGGGCAATTCAAACCTACAGGAGAGGTAGCAGCATTGTCTATTATTTACTCATTTTAAAGAAAGCATAGCAAATGACAAAGAATAAAACAATAGGATAATGCATTTAGGTACTATAGGGGAAATATTTTCCAAGGCCCATAACTTTGACCCAGTGTATCAGTTCATGCTGTCCTGACTGAGCACAGGCACCTGTAACCTTGGCTGCTGTGCTCTCAGTGTTTTGTCTCCCTGTTCCTGCCTGTTGGCGTCAGCTGATAGAGGTGTTATGATTCTATCTTGTTATGCACAATGTTGATTATTCTCTCTGGACTAGCTAAACACATGGGTCTGGAGAGTTCTTCAGAATTGACGTGGCAACTCTACCATGAAGTTAGACCTCTGACTCTGGACTTGTTTTGTGAATTCTCCGGCCGAAGCTCCTAAATAAACCATCAGTGTTTGACATCAAAGCTCCTTTTGAGTCGGTGACTCCTCCTGCATTGCTACACAGAAGTTTCCCCCATAGGTATATATGTATACAGTATATACGTACTGTATATGCGTGTGACCTGCTATATCAAAATCAAATACCTTGACTCCAACATTTGTTTCGAGTTGTATACACCGCTGGAAAGAGGAGATTTTTGATATCTTTATGATATCTTTATTGGGTTTTTTTCACACAATATTAAGCAAAATATGTCACAGAACATAATGACTGTTACCGAGCCATAATGATGTGAAAAATGCCTTAAAAGTTTGCCGTAAACCTTTACAAAATATTATAAGTTATTTTAAGAGGGGGTTCCAGGCCTTATAATCAATCAAAACCCCAAATTGACCATAACATGTTTTTAATAAATCCATGCTTATCTTGAAATGACAACATCCACACATATATGTTTAAAAAAAATGATATTAATATTTTATTTGAGAAATATCATGGTTATTATCAATATATATCGCCACACTCTTAGAATATAATTGGTACGTCCGAACCGTGACCCCCAAACCGAGGTACGTACCGAACATTCTGTGAACCGTTACACCCCTAATGGTCACACATACAGAGCACACAGCACACAGTGAAATGTGTTCTCTGCTTTTAACCCATCCTAGAACCAGGAGTCTAGTATAGGAGCAGTGGGTATGTACAGCGCCCGGGGAGCAATGGGAGTGAGGGGGATGTCCGGTGCCTTGCTCAAGGGCACCACGGCAGGGCAGGAGGTGAACTGGGACCTCTCCAAGTAGCAGTCCACACTCCATATTTAGGTCTGGTCGGGGACTTGAACCGACGACCCTACGGCTCACAGTCCAAGCCCCTACTGACTGAGCCACTGCCGGACATATCTGTATGTGAACAGTATGTCTCGTCTAAAACACTAAACTGTGATCACGTACGGCGAAGGGTCCCTGTATGGAGTTGTGCAACAGCCTCTGTTCAGGTTTAGTCCCTGTTTACATTTCAGTCATTTTCTCTGAGTATCGTCTCCACTCTAAACACTCCAGCCTCTTAGCTACCAAACAACACACCGCTGATAGATCCACTTTCAACACCTCTTTTTAAAATATAGCTCAGGCCAAATCCCTTCCACCTATAGGCCTTTACTGAAATGAAATTTGATTCAACATGACAGTCAATCTGGTTCTCTACCACTCCCCAATGTCTGCTGGGATCGAGCCCCCCAAGATCCTTAAAGAATAAGTAGGTAAAGCTCATGCAGGGATGATTAATCAAGCACTTCCTGTCACTGTTTTACTCATTTTGCATTCCTGAATTACACCAGGTCAAAACTTGAATGATTTCTGATTTTGAGTCTCAGATAAAGAGGCAACTCTTCAGTGACTAGGATAAAATCCTTGATTTTTCTTTTTGTCAAATCATTTGGTACAATGGGCAAAAGCAACAATAGAATATGAACTAGTAAAATGTGTGTGTATGCGTGATATACATTCTTGCTCTGCCATTCAGTTCCCTTCTTGTTTAAAACAAATCAATGAGCCACACTGACATGTTCTTTTATTACCATTTATTACACATGTATTATAACTCATTTTAAAGATACACTGTCCTGCTGCCCAACATACTTATAAGATTACTACATGTGTTCAATCTGGGAGACAAGCTCCCAACAAATGCACTATTTCCTGCTGTTTGAATACAGTTTGTTAGAAACTACAGTGACCATTTACCAACAGTTGCTTTTCTGCCATTGCCTTGACCGGTTGGTTATAGTTTGTGATATTGTGTGACTTTGCTCGGTTCAGATTTGTTTGGATTTGCCAAAGACACAAAGACACAAAGAAACCTCACCAATCTCCAGCAGATCAGAAACTGTGATGTGTCAAGTCAAATAAAATGTCTTAATGGAGTCTGGTGCGAGAGCAAAGATAGAAGTTTCAATTCCTCGTCATAAACATAAACGGTGTAGCTGCATCCCAGCAAATGAAAGTAAAGTGATGTAAGTATTCCAAATATATTGTACACTTAATGCGATATTGATGTCTTAAACATGTTTTGCTTTTCCAGGATCTGCTGACCATCACTTACTTCCTGTCAATACTCAACTTTCTTCAATATAAAGGTGTGCGATTCACGCTTTATTTTTCTTTCAATTTATGACAATCTGTCAACAGTACCAGCTACATCTTTCATTTGATATGGTCACTCAAAATATATACTGCTACTGAGTCTTTTACCATGGTTTACTTTTCTGCTATTTGTGTTACTTATTGTGTTATTTATTATTAATCAAGTGTGCATACTTTGCTATTTTTAATTTGTAATTCTCTTTACTTTATCTGCACTATGCTTCTGCTTTTGAAATAAAGTATATTTCCACGTTCCGGTGCAAATAAAGGAATGATGTTTCTGATTGTGATTAGAGTAAGCATACACTGACTGTTCATATGGACCTTACACAGCCCCACTTCCAAACAGCCTCACTATACCTTGAAAGCAGGAGAAGCACACAGTTCCTTTCACAGCAAGTCACAGTACTGTGTGTGGATGTGGGATATCACACAGCTGTCTTTGTTGTGAAGCTGTGGTGTGTCAGATTGTGCAACAAGTAGATATTTCCACTGAGTGGGCATTTGGTGCCCATATTGTTAATAAGGAAGTAAAAATGAAGTGTCGCCAGGGAGACCATGGTCAATGAAAACATAAACAAAAGAGTGAGACCTTTCTTTCCTTTCTGTCTTCCTTCCTTTGTTCTGTTTCTCTCTCTATCTGTTAAGTTTCCTGCACTTTAGGGGCCTGAAAAACAGCTACCATTGTGGGGCCCCCCAGCAGTAAACATGAAATAACCAGAAAAAGACTCACGGGAGGAAATCCCAATTTCAATTTGGCAACATTGATATGGTGCCAAAGCAAAGGATCAGGAATAGGACAAACAGTTAAACGCATCAAATACAATCCAGGGGGGAACAAAATAAAATCACATTACATCACCTACGATGTATAACAATATATAGTATATATAATTATATCCTTGATATTCAATCAGTAATACTGCAGTACTTTGATCGCTGTGTGTGCGTCTCTGCAGGTCGTGTCTCTGCAGGTCTGTGTCAGAGCCAATGCCTCTGACATGAGATCATATGATGTCATGCAGTTCATGCAGGAGCAGCCTTCTGCTCTGCCTGGCGGAATCCTGTGTGTGTGTGTGTGTGTGTGTGTGTGTGTGTGTGTGTGTGTCC
>CALSBZ010045248.1:257786-275533 GCA_943591055.1 Gobionotothen gibberifrons | reverse complement strand
ATCTCAGCAAAGAGAAGAGATGCAATATGCCAGATTATAGCTAATAGCTCATTTCCATCTGTGGTCCTCAGGCAGGTTCATAACAATCAATAAACAAATAATAACATTGCATGATCTCTATCAGTCAAACCATTTTAAAACCTGATTTAAGTACAGCTCAATAAATTAATACATAGTACACTTGAAATACACTTACATGATCTCGGTCACTCAAATAATTATAACGCCTGATTTAAATCATTTAAATACAGGTTACGAACATAATACTTAGTACACTTCAAATACACTTAAATTGCATTTGATGCAGATCTGGAGTTTCTGCAACTCTGCTCACGGCAAAACTGAAAAAAGCTCCTCAACGGTGGTGTTGTAGAATTGTGAATGATTCTGAATACCAATCGAACTCAGGAAAGTAGAACAAGACTATCAAAACTGAAAAGTTTGTATTTGGACAGTATATTGCAATGATGGTGTTTTAATGACTTTCTATCCTTAACTTTTAAGGCTTGTTTATAAAGAACCTCAAGTGGTCTCATAGCAGTCTTAGTTGCTTGGGACCAGCAGGTTATACAGTAGTGAAAATGTGATAGTATCATGGCATGCAAAAAGGTTTTTCGATGCTTCTATGGTTAATGAGTTCCAAATATGTTTAAATTTGAAAATGTTATATTTCAGCTTTCTAGTCATGCTTCTAATATGGCTTTCAAAAGTCAAATTGGCATCCAAGATCACTCCCAAGTATTTGACCTCATTGACGTTTTCAATTATTTTACCTTTCACACGAAGCTGTGGATGCGTGGTTGTTTTGTTCTTATTCGTGAAATACATTGTCACTGTTTTGCTAGTGTTTAAAGTAAGACACGAGTCATTTAACCATTGAGCAACTTTGTGCAGCATCGACGAGAGCTTAGAGGCAACCTGTTCAGCATCTTTCCCATGAGTGTAAACCACCGTGTCGTCAGCATACATCTGGACGTCCACATCCTCACAAACAGATGGGAGATCATTCATATATGCTGAACAACAGCGGTCCAAGAATTGAGCCTTGTGGCAGTCCGATTGAGCATGGCTTAGTTTCTGACAGTTTATCATTTATACGGACACATTGAGAACGAACAGCTAAATAAGACCTGACCCATTGTATTGTGCGCTTATGCGCCGCAATTAGTGTAAGCCCCACAGTTTCGCCGCTGCGAGGCTCCGGTGCTTGCAGTTCACGCGTGTGCTCCACTAGCTCCACCCCCCCGTCGACACTCGCGAAACAGAGGGCCTCGTCACATAACTTTGCGTGGGGCCCCAAGTTCGCCAGGGGCGGCCCTGTGTCTACCCTACTTTTATCATTTTCGCCAGAAGAAAAATGCTAACGTTATGCTATAAACGAACTACAGCCGAGTACAGCAGGGTCGCACGACTTCAACGTCATGCCAACTTGAGGTCGATATTCAAAAATACAGATTCAAAATTGTACAAGTTGAAGCGTTTGTTTTAACAGTTTGCAAGAGCGCAGGTACTTGCTTTCAAGCAGAACAGGGCAAACAAACGAGGAGTGTTTACGTGTTCGGCGTAATGACGTACAACGTCCTCCACAACAGTTCCTATTCAGCCACTTGTTAACAACCATCGTTTGTCAGACACGTCAACTCTTCAAAAATCACCAGTGGGGTCACTGCTGATGTATTTAATGTCGTAGAACAAAACGTGATCTGTCTCTTAAATTTGTGTCAACCACAGACCTTATTTCCAGCTATTTTCCCTAGTTAAAACAAACCATTGACTCTGAGACGAGGGAACAGGAAGTGGTCACATGCTAACTCACTTCCGGCTTTTAGGACATAATTGAAAACAGTCTAATTGTATTCTTGCTAAAAAAAACATTTCTGTACTAAATCGTAAGCCTAATCCATGAGATGGTTATGTTAGCGTAGCATAAGCGCGCTGGACGGCTCTGCCTAAAGCTATCAAATATGGCTACAAACACCTCACCTACTAATTAACATCACATGATCTGGAGTTCCTTGAGAAACTTCCAAAAGTCATTGTGCCCAGCAAGTATCAATCCAACCCATAACCCAGTTGCAACCAAAAATAGTTGTACAAATTAGCAAGTCTAAGAGGTTTGGTATGAACATTGGTCAGAGACTGAAATAGGCTTGCTATTACTGTCAAGTCTTGATGCCAGACATGTGACTCAAGTCAATCGCTCCAAGTTTCAAGTAAAGTTTTTTGGTGTCTTCATGTCCAGTTGAGTCCTTAGAAATGCCCAGTCCTGTCACAGGTCAACTCAGACACCGTAGAGAAACCCTAACCTTAAAGACAAAAGGAAAGTTTTCCTAACCCTAACCAAGTTTGTTGTGCTAAACCTAGAACATTATTTTAATAATAGTTTTGAAAAGTGATCGACACTAAGCTTGATAGTCAATGTAATGTTACAATGCCAACGTTTTATTTATGTGATTGGGTTGATTTGTGACATAAATGCAATCAGCACAATGCCATTCCCAGTGTGCGCCTGCATATTGTGTACTGTAACAACTTGAATTGTCAATTGAAAATGTTGAATATATAAAGTTAACTTAAACAAGTGATTCTGGTCTTCATCTTTAAATTAATTCAAGTCAGTCTTTTACCTCCAGGTCCAAGTCCCAATCATTTTTATTGTATGTCAAGTCGATTTGCAAGTCATTGAAACATTGACTCGAGTCGATTCAAGTCCACATCCCTGCTTGATGCTAAACTAAGATAGTAGTTTCCTGCAATCTAGCTTCATATTCAGCATAAATAAACTTGCCTTACAAACATGACAGATGTATGGATCATTACACTTATCTTTAGGCAAGAAAGTGGATCAAGTAAAAATGTAATCTTCCAAATCAACTAGCTAATCAGTTCATCTTTGTAAGTAAAGAAAAACGACTCCTTTACAAGTGCAGTCCTGGGTTTGGTTGGGAGATTGAGCCCTATTCTTAGCTCTTGTCTGGAAAACTAGTCTGTGTGTGTGTGTGTGTGTGTGTGTGTGTGTGTGTGTGTGTGTGTGTCATTGGTCACCAGAAACAGGCACACACTCTAGGACCATTTTTGGTCCTTGCTCCCTTTCCATGGTCTCACTGTCATCTTGCCCTTCAGCGAGGTTGAGCTCAGACACAGCAAAGTCTGGAGGAGATTCAGAAACGGAAGGACGGGATGATAGGTTGTTATTGCCGAGCTGATAGATAACCTTCACATGAGGCTGTGCAGGGATCCAGTCTGAGTTAAAAGGCCTTCCTCACTGACACACCAAGGAGTGGCCACTTCCTAATCAGAGCAGGGTTCAAGTGGCTGTGTTTGCAAAAGGATGTTATTTCATCATTTGTAGACTCCATGTGTGTTTATTGGGGTAGGTCAATTCCCAGATAACTGACTTTGAATTCACAAAACATCTTTAGAGCTTAAACAGCAGCTTCTTAAGCAAACTAAAATCAAAGAGATGTGAGTGCTTCAAATAGGACTTATCAGGCATATAACTCTCACAAATCCCTCAGGATGTTTAATAAACCGTGTTATATTCAGTGACGTTAGAGAAGACGTCTGAACAAGGTTAGGATTCCTCAAATTCCCGAGCTAGAGAACAACATTTGTTCTTCATTATGAGCTAGGAGTTCATATATGAGCTCATTGCTCCTTTTTTAAGAATTAGCAAGTAGGGCACAGAGAAACAGGGACTTTATGCATATATAATACAATAGTGACACCTGAAGGCCATTTTGTGGAGTGCATCAGGAGTTTCGGGATCTGAAACATTTGGATGTGGATCTCCTTCCCTGGATGGGGAGGCAACAGTTTGTTTTTGCAATACTTTCTTCTATTTCTTTTTCTATTATAATGCAATATTGTCATAGTGTTTGCTTCATTTACAGCACATGTAATGCATTTTACTTGCACTGTGTGTCACTCGCACCATTATTTGCAGCATGTTATTTCTATTTAAAAGGCCATTTTTATTTATGTTTATCTCATTATTTGCTTTTATATTGGCCGTTATTCACCTATGCACATAGGCCTATGTTTCATTAAAGGGGAAACTGTTTACACTATTTGTATCATTGTGTTGCAAGGAATCAAACAGTAGGTCCATATTTTGTACTGTAATGAGAAAAGTCGGAGTATAAATGTTATGATTTGGTGGATGTAAGGTGGACGTCTCCCCAGGGCCTGTTGTTTAAAACTACAATTCCCAGCATTCAGTTTAAACTAGATAACTGAAGGTTCAATTATTTTTACAACACTATATTTAAATATATTCATTATATTAGTGCTTTTATATCCGTGTGATTTAATGCTAGAGCAAAAATAATGTGTAAGTGAATATAAATTATATTTCCGCACAGGCATTGCTCATATTACGCAGCGGAAGTTGGCTTGTCTTCCTTTCCTCCATTAGGTGAGTACGTGGTGGGAGCGTGGTTTCTCCGGCTCTCCCTCAAATAGACTGATTTAAAGTTATTTTAAACATATACTGTTCTCGTTTTTACTAAAAACAAATTCTTATTTGTTGATTTATAGATTGCAACCATGGGCCGCCGTCCAGCCCGCTGGTAAGTCCTCTCTTACATCTTTTCTTTGCCGGGCCGGTTTAGTCTCACTCGGAGGAAAATGGCAGCGGCTCCGTTAGCACCATGTGCACTGTGCTAGCATGCCGACTAGCCGTGGCGACACACCTCCACTTTTCTTTATTATATTATCTGAAAACATGTCTCTGCTACACGACATGTGTAGACATTCAATTCCTGTCTTAACCCACCGTGTTAAATGCACCTTCACTATTACAATGCGCTAAAGCTAACTTGTTGAGAGCTACGTGAGCTAACGTCAATTAGCATGAAGCTAGCGCGAGCACATCAATACCAAATATAGCCGAATTTTAACGTTTTATTAATGCACGTCACAGTTTCATCTTAAGCACACCACTGTAACATTACCGGTTTAAGTTTCAATGAAGTAATTATAGCAATATATCAGTGTCAAGTGTATCAGAGACTGAGTTATAAGCCTATGACTATTTATCTTAACATCAGAAAGGTTATGTGACATTTGGTGCTGTTCCATGCGAAAACTGGACTATATTAATGTTGACTTGATGACCCCTTAGCATCTTGTCAACAACGACTATGCTGTGTTATTCAAGCATACGGCTGTCGTTGTTCTATTGTCAGTAATTGTCCTTATAATGATTACAGCCAATACAAACCTTATATTTATTCCTGTTTCATAGGACTCCATTGTTGCCGAAACTACCTTTTTTTTTTGATTAAAATACCACTGTTTGCTTGGATGACATTATACTCATTAATAGGAATAGACCAGCAACACATACTTAGTAGGACACATTGTATATTCAATCGCGAAAGTAGTACCAAACACATTATAAAAACCTATAATACAATCCTTATAAGTAAAAAATGATGGCCTTGCTGTTTGGGAGTGACTCAAAATGCAATTACAGTTCTTTCAAGCTGTATCAGGCATCTATGGTGTTTGCGACAACGTAGGCTTAAACACTTATTAGAAATGTGTATGGGGTAAATGGGCATCTGCCAATCATTTTAGTCAGTGTTTCAGGCCCTGAAGTCAAAATGTTGAGGCATCCTTGGGCAGGATAAATAACCCCAATTGGCTCCTGTGGGCATGTCTAATTTATGGAAGTTGCTTTTGTTGTATCTGCCAAATGACACATTATGTAATAACCTTAACCATGAATTAGTATTGCAAAAACAAGCAGACTTTTGTAGGTAAATGGCTCAAATGAACTCTGTCTCAACAGCTATCGCTACTGCAAGAACAAGCCTTACCCCAAGTCCCGCTTCTGCAGGGGTGTGCCTGGTAAGCTGTTTAATTCTTTCAGAGTTTAAAGTGACTGCTTGTTGCCAAAATTCTGTTTTAGAAATCCCTGCAGTTTATTAAGCCGACCAGTTGTGCTGTCAGTGCGTTTCTGGTGTGCAAAGGCTGCACACAGTGAATCTTTGGTTTGTGTAAGAGCTCAGCTGGGAGGTGCGGAGTGCTTTAAGGGACCACTGAGACAAAATAATCAATCAGATTTACGGTCAAAAGTCTGATTGGATCATTTCAGACCTTTTTACTAATGGTTATTTTCTGTTTGTAGATCCCAAGATCAGGATCTTCGACTTGGGCAGGAAAAAGGCTAAGGTTGATGAGTTCCCCCTGTGTGGTCACATGGTGTCAGATGAGTACGAGCAGCTGTCTTCTGAAGGTGAGGAGCAAACCACACACAAAGATGTACATGGGACATACACCTTGTGTCTGAGGTTCTAAAATGGTGAACTCTACATTAGTCCTTAACCAAAAACTCCTTCCACTGCTGTACTCCAGCATTTAATAAAGTCATTGGAGTTAAAGTGTTTGGAGAAAAACACTGATTGACTTTAAACCTTCCAAGGTCTTCAGTTGCACACAAGTTAACATTGCATACATTATTGTTCATGTTAAAACAATTGTAATGTTGGCAGTAAAGTTATGTATTGGACTGGAGAGTGGGTCAATGTTTATGTAATGCAGTCCTTTAACATGCCTTATTCAAGTCAGGGGTTAAAATCAACCCTGTATACTTTTGTTAACATTTTTAAATGCTCCTCACAAGAAAGGAAAGCTAAACATCAGATTCAGAATGGAAAAAACAGTCTTCCACAGATGTCCAGCCAAAATTCAGTTTTAGAAATCCCTGCAGCTTATTAAGCCGACCAGTTGTGCTGTCAGTGCGTTTCTGGTGTGCAAAGGCTGCACACAGTGACTCTTTGGTTTGTGTAAGAGCTCAGCTGGGAGGTGCTGAGTGCTTTAAGGGACCACTGAGACAAAATACATCTATCTGATTTACTCTTAAGTTTTGATTGCATAAATTGTCTGTCTGATTCACCCGTCCCCTCTCCCCCCTGTGCAGCTCTGGAGGCTGCCCGTATCTGTGCCAACAAGTACATGGTGAAGACCTGCGGTAAGGATGGTTTCCATATCCGTATGCGCCTGCATCCCTTCCACGTCATCCGCATCAACAAAATGTTGTCCTGTGCTGGAGCTGATAGGTGAGATGCTGAACCCTAATTTGCCCCTGGAGGAATTTCTACAGTATTAAAGTGTATGTAACTCACATTGGAGGAAAGCTTTAGCTAAATAGACCTGTTACTGAATTAACTAGGATAGTGAGCCTTCAAAATAAAGGATGTGATCAACTGGAATTTAGATTGGCAGTGCCTGTTAAAATGGTGTACTAATTTGTTAGGAGATGTTAGTATTATTAACTCCCTTTGCTTTGGTCTACTTCTCATCGTCAGGCTCCAGACTGGAATGCGCGGTGCTTTCGGTAAACCCCTGGGCACCGTGGCCCGTGTGCGCATTGGTCAGGTGATCATGTCTGTGCGTACCAAGGCTGCAAACAAGGAGCACATTGTGGAGGCTCTGCGCAGAGCCAAGTTCAAGTTCCCCGGTCGCCAGAAGGTGAGCAACATGTCAACAGTGAAACCTCAGGGTTCTATTTTTTTACAAGGGTCAATTATGTGGACCAATTGAAATATCTTGTATCCGCTGAGTCAACATGCATCCCTAACGTGTCATGACTCAGCTCTGCAGCTTATTAAGCCGACCAGTTGTGCTGTCAGTGCGTTTCCGGTGTGCAAAGGCTGCAGACAGTGACTCTTTGGTTTGTGTAAGAGCTCAGCTGGGAGGTGCTGAGTGCTTTAAGGGACCACTGAGACAAAACATAATGTTTCTTAAAGGCCGTACTCATTTTCATGTGGTTAACCATTGTAAGTCTGAATTGACGGTGTTGTTGCCCTTTCCTTCAGATCCATATGTCCAAGAAGTACGGCTTCACCAAGTTCAACGCCTGTGACTTCGATCAGATGATGGCCGAGAAGCGTGTGATTTCAGACGGCTGTGGGGTGAAGTACATTCCCAACAACGGCCCCCTGACCCGCTGGAAGAAACTGCACGCCGTCTAAAGCATCACCAGACTACCAATAAAACTGGGTTTGATTAAAAAAAAAAAAAGATATCTTGGCCATGGCTGTGATTTATTTCTCACGAATCCTACATTACATATTGTTTTGTGGGGAAGGTAATGTTTACAATTTATAGAGTAATATGACTTTGCCTCAAAGGGATTTACAATCTGCACAGCTTGTTTTTATTTTCTTCATGGTGATGGAGTAGCGTTCAGTGGTCATACTAAAACAAAGCAGATCTCTGAACATGAACTTCTGATTGGTTGAAGTCTTTAGTATTGCATACGAGCATTTTGAACTGAATGTATTTGTCAAAAATGTAAAGACAAACCCTTTCTAGAAATTATATTCCGGACAAAATCCATACCGTTCTATATTTACAAAGAACTGTATATAAAAAAGATGGCCGTGTGAAGGAAAGTAGTGAAGGATAATTGATCAGTTTTTAAGAAGACTACCACGGTGCTAAGAGAATACGTCTGCATTATAAAGTGGGCGAAGTATGAGTGAATACAATATTTGAATGAATAAAACATAATGCAATATATACTAAGGCCCAATTAGAATACATAAAATAAAGCTTTACAAACTTAACCCAAATCAGTTAACACTGAGATGTTGACATCACCATTTTACAGTTACATTTTAATCGCTCTAACGTTTTTGAAAGTTACAAAAATAAGCACTTTAGCAAGTTATGGCACGAGATGGAAAATGCTTTATAAGCACCTGAACCTGGGTAAGGAAGGTTGCAATAAGTACTGTATTCTGTTACAATGACTAAAGTTATGTTATCGGTAACCTAGTCTGTGTAACAAACAACATATAAAAGTAATGTAACCTGATAACCTTTTTAATTTTGGATGACTTCAATATCACACTCGGCAGATAAAGTGAAAAGAAATATCGCTATGATGTTTTTGACTTCATGTAATATGTAAGACAACAAAAGAATGTGTAAAAAATATGTAAAGCTGCGTTCCGTTCAGCATATTCAGGCAGTAGCCTCGACACCAACACTGAAACACGTGAGCACATGCAGTTTAAAAAAGCAGACGTAACATCTGAGCTGACAGAAAATGCTCTGTTTTAGTTACACACAGTTGAGCTCACACACACTATTTTATGAACATATAATAATCCCCGTGGGGAAATGCAGTTGTTTAAACGGCAACAGGGTGAGGGTGAAAAACCAGGATAGTACAGATTAATAAAATCAAAAAAGATCAGCGATAAAAATAATAATAATGAGAAACTATGAAATAAGAACTGAATACAATTTAAATGAGCATACATATTTGGTCATATAAACTATAGTTAAGAAATGAATGAAAATGGACATATATACATAGTCATATATTACATATTAGATATATTAACATGGGTTGTGGAAACTGTGTATTTATGTCTAGTAATAGTTTCACATTATTGAGCCCTTGTTGTGCAGCCTGATGGCTTCAGGCACAAAGGACTGTCCAAGGTGCTGGGTCGTGGAGGGATGAGTCTGTGGCTGAAAGTACTCCTCATCTTCACTAGCTGCGCATGGAGTGGGTGGGGTTCTCAGTGTTTTTCAAAGTGGGGGCGCCAGGGGGGTCACGCAAAGTTTGAGGGAAAGGGGAATTTTTTTCTTTTTTTAAAGTTACATCTTTTTTTGTTGATGTTATTAATAACTGCATATCTATCAATCTATATGTCCTTTGATGCCAATATTTTTTATTTATTAATATTTAATTTTTTTGTTTTTAAATCACACGACCGCCCTTCAAGCAAATCAGAATCGAGCTGCCGCTACTGAGAGTGAAACTGAGTATCTGCTCAGCTTTTGGAGCAAGTGAGAGCTAGTGAATATTTCGCTCTGCAGCTGGATGAGAGCACGGATGTAGCAAATATTGTTGTTTATATATATGAATATAAATATGTTTATTGTTAATATTATATATAATATTATTAAGGCATAAATAGCTTTAAAAAATGCTAAAAATACATGTTAATTGTTCATATTACTGTTCAAAATTATATAATATTATAAAGACAGAAATCACTTTAAAAATATGTTTACTGTTGATATTACTGTTTAATATTGTGTTAAGAATGTTTATAACAGAAGACACAATCAATGTAATGAATGATAAACAAAACATTTTTTGAAGAATGACTGATTATTAATTATTAGTATAAATATATATTAAGAAAATGTATTAAGCTGTATGATTCATTTGTCATATTTTCCATCATAATGTACTCATCATTAAAAAAAAATTGCAACAGGGGGGTCCCCGCCAGAGGATAATGCTATATGGGGGTCCTTGGCATGGCAACGTTTGGGAACCCCTGCTCTAGGATACTGTCGAGCTTCCTCCTCGTCCTTAATAAAGGTTCACCTACTGAAATAAAAACAGAACAAATGAAGCAAAGAAAGTGAAAACCATGAAGCAGATTCAGGCAGTAGAAGTATAGATTCAAACTTAAAGTATTAGCGTACAGAACAGAACAGCTCACAGAGAAGAGATAACATCTGATCCTTTACAACAAACACTATGATCTTTTTAGATTTTACTAACACTGTAATCCTGCTAGTAATCCACCATTTTTTAATAAATGTAACAGTAATCTGATTACATTTCTTTAGTGTAACTGTAGGTTAGCTTTTTACTGTCTACTGTAAAGCGGGTTACAACTAGTTTTTATTCTTCTAACACTTTTATTTGAATATGGTCATTGAATGAGGGGGAAAAGCAATATTGCCTTCAATTTAAATGTTTTACTCAAACTATATGTAGAAATGTATCATGCTTGTGTGAAATTACATTTGTATTTTCAAATGTAGGTTAAAGGACCTTACTGCTTGTTCTGTCACCTCCACGCCCAAGGTAGGGATCCCAAATTAGTGAACAGTATAACATTCTCAATGCCTTGTAATCTAGCAAATACTTTAATTAAATAATTAAAATTCAGAAAACCTTTCAAAAAGAACTCCATCAATAGACAGTGAAATGTTTTCATCCTTTTTTTCTATTAGCAAAAACCATAAACTTATCAAACCATCTTTTAAGTTGAACCATTTCATGTCCAATACATCGTCTCCTGAACAACAACAAAAGTGTGTCGTCTGCAAACAACACAAATTGCAATAATGTTGACGTTTCACATTTGATGTACAAAATGAAAAGTTTAGGCCCTAAAACCGAGCCCTTTGGGACACCACATTCTATGTTCATATGGTTCATACACTCCGATGTACTACCAGCAAATTGTACATATTGTTGTATGTTATCTAAATAACTTTTTAACCAATCTAGAACTACTCCTCTCACACCATATGTATATCATTTTGAAATTAATAGGTTATGGTCTACTATGGTGTCACATGCCTTTTTTAAATCAATACATACACCTATTGTGTATTTCTTTCTTTCTATAGCTGTTGTAATTTCTTCTGTCATTTTCATTAAGAGGTCACTCCTAAACTTGTCTTTTGCTTCAGCAGTCCTTACCCGGACATAGTCTCCGAGTCTCTTCCTCCTTTTACTTTAATTGCCAATCATATGCTACAAATACAGGTAAATGGTCGCTTATGTCATTTATTATTAGCCTAATCACCTAATACAATGAATAATCAATACTTCTCAATATTTGGTCCACTAACCATATTAAACATGACCATTTACTTTTTTGGTGTAATAAAACATATTGTGTAACTACTTCTACTTCTTTTGGTCATTATTATATTTGTATATGAATGTGTGCAAAGTCAAGGTGTCATTGTATAATTAAAAGATACAACTGTTTCACAGTTTGATATACTTAATGCAATAAACCTCTTAAACCCATTCTTAATGTTAATATCTTTATTATGTTGTATGTCATTATTTTAGCACAGCTGTTACACCAGCTTAGACATGCTCTATACTCTCCAGCCATTTGGTAATTTCAGTTCTGCTTGTAATAAAAGGAAGTACATTAGTAAGAGGATATATTTAGAGAGAGTGCCACACCCGTTTTTTCCTCCAGGCTTTTCCTTCACGCCCATTTTTCAAAACTGAACAGAAGGTGGAGTGAAGCGCTCCACGGAAATCCTTCTCCACCCATGTTATGAATTAATGTCTCATTTTCTTCCCTTTTAACCATCAAAAATGTGATAAAAGTTTTCTAGAGAAAAAGAAATAGGAAACATTATTAGTTTTCACATGGAAGTGAAACTTAATGGTTAGAAACTGAAAAACCCCCTTTACATACACCACATAACTGGCATATCTACACTCCTGATTCTCTCAATAATCACATTTCATCTCCCTCATAGCTGAATCATCTTCATATGAATGTCACAAAGTGAATCCAGCCTTGAAGGTGAACACATAGTAATAAAAGACTGATCTTTTGACTCATTAACAGAAGAAACTCTGTAGCCAGCATACCATGTACTGCAGCCTGCAGTTAGACTTGTTGTGAAACCCCACCCACAGGAAATAGTTTCAGCGGGACCAGCTTCAGGTTTCACTAGAGAGGAGCTGACAACACAAATCCAGAAGTTACAAGCTGGTGAGTCGCTGTTGTTATAATTTGACTAACCATTATCCTTCAAAAAGTGTGAATCATGGGTCAACATCTTACTGGGGAATGTGACAGAAACCTGAGAGGCCTTTTCTGTGCGCTAATATGTGTGTGTGTTTGAGTGCTTTTGGAGAAAGACAGAAACAGAGAGAGCACTAAAATAATTTAGATCGTCTTCTCTGTTTGTGATCGGCTGTGAACAAAGGATAGAAGTGGTTTCTTTTTTTGTATTTTACGTTTAATGGTGACGTTTAATGTTGTTTAAAAAGTCCTTCCCAATTTGAATTTCCTCATATTTTCCAGGATATCATGTGTGTTTAACGCCTGACCCTGAATATCCTAAAGTGAGCAGAGTAACATCCGAAGCGTCTGCTGACCTTTGACCTGCAGGTCTATGTTTTCAGTTTCTGCCGGGATAAGAAGGGCTTTAGTGACTGTGTGTGTAATAACAAAAACTATCTCTTGTATCTCTCACTCGCGTATCTTTCTGTGTGTGAGTGTGTATATATCTGTATCTGAATGTGTGTGTGTGTGTGTCAGGTATAGGAGAGTTATAAGCTATCTGTGAATCCTAATGATGTTGGAGTTGGTGCTTACACAGCTATGAATCGGCAGTACAGCATTATGTCTGGTAGGTTAAAAGGTTTTAATTGGGAGGGAAAGTCAACTACTAGAAAATCATTGAAAGATGACAACAAAGGCCGTGCAGGTGTTGTGGAGAATCCAGCATACTGCTTCTGACAAGGTGTCAAAGATACAAGGGCTACTACGGCAACCAAATGTAAATTTAACTGAGCACAAAACTTGAAAACGCCATGTAACACTAAATATATGCCATGTGAGGGGTGGAGTGGCATCTATGATGTCTGCTTTCCCCAGCCATGCACCGACCCCTGCTGACTTAATCATCTGCACGGCATTATCTACAGAAGCATGGAACAGGAAAAAAGCTCTAGGAATAAAGCAATAACACTCTTGACAGAACAATCGTGAGGAGTTGACAGATCACGCCCCCCAGGGCCCACCGAGCATGGTTGGCAGTCTCTGCAGAAACTACACACATTTACTATTAGGATAGGAACAAACATTTCAGAAATGGTTGCATATAGAAGGCTTAAATCCTGTTGGGAAAAATGTTTCTCTTTGGTCGGTGATTTGCAGTATTTGATTTCTAGGCTGGGGCTGAGATTTGTATACGCGGAAAGTTCCTGCCGAGCAGTTCTTGAGGGAAGTTGAGTGGGAGAAGGAACCATAAATGTAGCATGCAAGGATTTAATGCCCAGTTCACTAGCAGGGACCCCCCCACAACAGTGAGATGTTTGTCGGTTTATTGCAAGAAGTAACAATTAATTGATATGGAGGGGTTGATGAGATGTTCTGGTCTGGGAGGATGTGCTGTGGTCCGTGCAGAGGGAGACTTACCGCTTTCACACCAAGGCTTTTCCCGTTCTTGCTCCATGCTAGAGCTTTTCTGGTTCAGAACCGGTTCTTCGGTTCAGCTCCCGCTCTGTTCACACCGCTCACAGCCCGACTGGTGCTGCGTCATTGCGTCATCGTTTGCGTGCCTGCTTCATAAAACCAAACCACGCGGAAACCCCTCACATCGACAACAACAACAATGGCAGATTGTATTGAAGCGCTACTCGTTTTGGTTTTGCTCAGTCGAAACGAAATGGAAGAAATGGGACGACGTTACTACCAACTTTACATTACATGCTACATTCAAGAGTGCAGGAGCTCCAACAAGCCGTTTAGGACAGAGTGAATACCTGGTGAATACACATACTTTACAGAGATGCTGTATGAGAAACCAATGTGATTTTGGAAAATTGCGCAATTTAAATCTATTCTAGTAGACCTCAACAATGGAATTATGATCAGTAGAAATGGCATGACATGGGACCTTTTAAAAAGAACAATCAGTTTAGAGGAATTATGATATTGAATACGCCAGTTTAAAAAGGTGGGTTTTCAGGCAGGATTTGAAGGTTGAAAGTGAGTCCATATTGCGTAGGTGCATCCACAGTGTATTCTGTAGTTACTGTGTACACAAACTATGTTTAATCAACTTGATTTTCTCCACACATGTTTCTCTCTCTTGCAGCTCTGTGCCATGAAGTCCTCCTCCCTCCTCCTCCTCTCCTTCCTCCTGGGTGTGTGTGGTGTTCAGGGGGCTTCAAGTTTTAAAATCTGTGCCTTTAACCTCCATCACTTCGGGGAGTCCAAGGTCAAGAAGATCGATGTTGTGTATACTCTGGCCAGGGTGAGAAATACTCTGATGTCTTTGACTTGAATTTGCCTTTTGAGATAACATGCCTGACGTTTTAACCACCTTCTCTTGATCAGTAAGCACTGATTCCAGCTGAGCTCCATTTTTAGTGACATTACATTACTATTGAGACAAAACAATTCAAATGAACCAGAGCTTCCTTATTGCAGTGCAAGTCTGGGATATGCAGACGTATTATTATTTTACATTTCAAATTCATTATAAAGTATATCGTGGGTGTTTGAACTGTAATATGCAGCAAAACCTATTTGGTATAGTCTATAAACTAAATAAATATCGGTAAACTGAGAACATTTTTTTTCTCAATACAGATATCAAAAGGTGATTTATACAATATTCTAATTCCAGGTTACATTTCTATTTCCACATTCCAAGTCCAGATTCAATTTATTTTTATTTTGCTATTCTAAATTCATATTCAAAATTCCAATTCCAATTGTAAATTCCTATCCCAAGGGTGCGTCGAATTGTCCTATTGTCTTTCCCTAACCACTGTTGCTTGACCTCTGTGTGAAACGTCACAGGGTTAAGGAATAGTGGATAGGAGAATTCAAAAGACGACCGGGCTTCAAGAAAATCTGACTGCACTTACACTATCCAACATTTATGACTATATACAGTCTATGGTTTATGATGAGCCAGCGGATGTTGTTAATGTGCGTCTGCAGTGGGGGAACTATAGTTCTCTGTACAGAGGACTACTCCAAGCGCACATAGATACTTTGCACCATGCACTATCATGGTGTTGTTCTATGCAGGCTTTATGAATGTGGACAACAGTGAAAAATATATTCTTCATTTGGCCTGAACTGAAATAAAAAGTTGTACAGCTCTCTTAATTCAGGTGTTATAATAACTACCATGGTATTCACAGGCCATAGTAGTTATTCTATTCATAGCTATGGTCTTAATAAACAAAATGCAATGAAATTCACTTCAGTGTGTTACAAAGCTAATCACCTCTTTCATTGCTGTGCTGTGTTGCAGATCATCACCCGCTGTGACGTGTGTTTGCTGCAGGAAGTGAGAGACATGAAAGGGAAAGCGGTACCACAGCTGCTCGACCGCCTCAACAGGTAATGATCTCTCTCTTTCACACACACATTCAGCACACACACCTGCAGTCACACAATGCTGTGCTGTGAATGAGAGAATGACAAACAGCAGCACCAACAATGTGTCTTATGTCCAGGTACGACCCTGACCATGAGTATGCCTCTGTGGCCAGCGAGCGGCTGGGCAGGTCCTCCTCGTACCAGGAGCAGTACGTGTTCGTCTACAGGTGAGCGGACATGGACATGCGTGCTTCTTTCTTCACAAAAACATAAAGACAATTAACCAAAAAAAATTACTTAAAGGGGACCTATCATGCAAAATGCACTTTTGTATGTCTTTCATACATAAATATGTATCCCCGGCAGTGATGGGGTCGTTACTCAAAAAAAGTAATATATTACATATTACATATTAAAAAGTAATATATTACTTTACTTCGTTACATTACTCTTTACATTACTTTTGCGTTACTCAGCAACAGCCTATAGCCACAACGTAAAACGTAGGCCTACATGTGCACATGTAACAGTGTAAATAACATACAACAATTACTATTGCAATAGGGAAGACATAACACAAGTTAATACCGGTGAAAATTCTAGTTTTTGCTGCTTGTTCGGAGTCGGCACACACTCAACATCATCACTCTGGGTTCGGGGGTCTTTAGCTACTAGCTTCGTGTTAGCATGTTGACTTTGTAGGTGCTTGGAGAGGTTCTGTCCTGGACACAGTTTGCACCTTACCGTCACATTCCTGTCCTTTCTTCTTACATATTTAAAAATAATGGGCATACCTCCACCCCTCGAAAGTTATAGCTGTTAATGACTCAGCCATGTCTCTGCAGCACAACCCCTGTGACAGTTGCATGTGGACAAGTCGTGCAAATGTTACGCAAATATAAACCTGCGGCAATCCCTCGAGTGACAAGAAATATTTTAAATTGTTAAAAGTTAGACCTATCACATTTACCAATCTTAACTAACTAAACTAGTAATAAATATGTTTATTATTTACTGTTGTGTCGGGTCACTCATTCACTGGATCAGCTGCATGATCTGATACAGACGGGCTCAGGAGAGGGAGAGAGGAAAAGAGAGGCTCCGTTCCTGTGTTATTATCCAAAGTTACTGTAAACTTCTGAATAATGTAGTAGCCAGTGGCGAACCGTGTCTATCACAACTGGACCTTCTGTAGACACACACACACCCCCCGCCGCCGCGCCACCCCTTGCCATTATAATGTCCGTCTTTTCACTGAATTGTCTTCTTTAAAAGGGTACTCACAATAATTCCGCAACAACATCAACTTCACCTGTTGCACTTGCCATTTCAACGTTAAAAACAATAAAACTGCATGAATTGCTTCGTCGCATTCATCTAGATCAGGGGTGCCCACACCTTTTCAGCTTGGGAGCTACTTTTAAAATGACCAAGTCAAAATGATCTACATTAAAAATGCTAAACATATATTTATTTGATAATTTCTTCGGTGATTTGCAGAGCTCTGTGTGGTTGACCGCGTGTTAGAAAAGATGAGATCTCAGACTGGCTTACCTGTACGTCAATCAAGTGGCAAATGCCATAGTAAGGATGGATGATAGGCTAACTTTCTTTCTTTTTTTTTTAATGCCATGCGATCTACCCACACTACCGTGTGACCGGTCGATCGCAAAGGTAGTGTGAACATTTGAAATAAATAAATACATTTAAGTTTTCCGCACTCTCGCGGGAATATCTCCGCAATGGAGCGAGCTTAAAGGAGCAGTAGGTACGTTTGAGAAACCGCCTCGAGTGCACAAAAATTCCAAAGTACACAACAGGTCATGACCGAACGAACGAGATCGCGGATACAAGCGGCCGAGATGG
>CALSBZ010045248.1:213031-235111 GCA_943591055.1 Gobionotothen gibberifrons | reverse complement strand
TACACACTGTACAACACACACACCTACACACTGTACCACACACACACCTACACACTGTACCACACACACCTACAGCTCCTAAAGCATTAATCAGGCTACAGCCGTTGTGTATTTTATTATGTGAAGCACTAAATGGTCTTAGAAAAATATGGACTCTTTGTTTGTAGTGATCTACTAAACTAAAGCAAATAAAGAGAGTAGGCCTGTTATATTGAGTGATATATATTTTACACACTGCTCTGTTTTCTGCACGGACCTCACAGCTGTTCTCTCTGGAAACATCGCGTCGCGATAAAAGCATAAAATAATATCCAGGGGATGCATGCAGAGCTGTGATTGGCTGAGATAAGTCCGACCGTGCGTCACGCCTCCACCGTTCCCGGAAATGCATCCGCGGAGGAGCCGTGGAGGAACCATCAGTGTATCCTCGGTTATAGCTCCTCCAGAGAGCCTCCTCCAGAGAGCCTCCTCGACGCTCGGTCCTCGGTCCTCGGTCCTCGGTGTGCATTTAGAGAAATGAGATGTCCTTCAACATGGCGCGCTGAAATTCATTTCCGGGTCACTACCGGAGGACCGAGGAGTCGAGGAGTCGAGGAGTCGAGGAGTCGAGGAGGGGAAATTTGAGTATTGAGAAGCCTCTATGGATTAACATCGATTTAATACATTAATGTAGCCTTTGTTTCTGCTAAAAGAGGTGTCGACCAGCTGGGGCAACAAGAAAATCGGCGAAATCGATTAAAAAATAAATTAAAAACATCTAATTTTGACAATAAAAACCGACCAATAGGCGCGGTAGAGCCTTTCCTTGGCACTTCCGGGTATTTCTCCATTGGTTGGACCATGTTAACAATACCGTGTAACTGTCACGTTTGAAGGGACGAAACCGTGACATATTCACGTCTCCCAGCATGGTAAATCGTCACATGTTCACGTCTTGCCGTGATACCGGGTTGGTGTACTCTCATGTTCCGATTAACCCAGCTTCCCCAAATGTCTTTCTTTTTGGTGTCTATCTACACGGGGATCCGGAGTCATGGATGATCCTGTTGCTGTGGTCCTGTGTCCTGGATCGCGAGCCCTGGATCTTGAGTCGTGGCTGTGGCTGTTGCTGTGGTCCTGGATCATAAGTCCTGGATGGATATCCTCGTGGATTCATCTTCCTATTATACACACATGCATTTCCAAACATTTGGACTACCTATGTTGCAAATGTATTATCTTTTCAATTTACACACGGCATCTATTGCACGTCTGTCCGTCCTGGGAGAGGGATCCCTCCTCTGTTGCTCTCCCTGAGGTTTCTCCCATTTTCCCCTTTAAACTGTGGGGTTTCTCTGGAAGTGTTTCCTTGTACGATGTGAGGGTCTAAGGACAGAGGATGTCGTATTGTCATACTGATATTCTGTACAAACTGTGAAGTCCACTGAGACAAAATGAACATGTGTGATATTGGGCTATATAAATAAACATTGATTGATTGATGAGTCCACCACCGTTACAGCTGAACATCAGTTTTTATGTGTTACAATGGCGTTTGTTAGCAACCAGAAAATGACAGCAGTGATGACAAACAGATGAGAATGCTGCGTGGGGTCTGGTTGCCGTGTTGGCGGGACGTTGCGCGGCTTGCTGCTGCGAGGAGCGGACACATGGATGTATAATAAGAACTGGATACAGCGTTGGAGGCGGGGTCTCGTTCTTTCCTATGAGAGCTGCTCATTGGCGCATGAGGACAAAATGGCCCAACTTTGAGAGAGCGAAACGTCACAGATTACCCATCATGCCTAGCTGTCAGAGCAGAAGAACCCGTATATGCGCTCACAGAGCATGCACCCCTTAAGCCCCGCCCCCCGAGCTCCCACTCTTGGCTCAGTAGAATGAATGGAGATTCGGCTTTTAGTGCATTTTACAACTGTAAGGACCTAATGATTATAATAAGGGCTATAAAATAGTTCATACTGGGTAGTTTATTTAGTTTTTTAAAAAGTATCCGCTGATTTACAGACGTCTCTTTCCCAATGTTAGTCAATGGGAAAAGTCTTTCTGGGCCCAGTGACGTCACGGACTGATACGGAAATTGTAGTACCGCCGTTTGGACACAACGAATATTTTGAATAGCCTGGTTCCTGCAATGTGCTACATTAAAACACTTTCCTTTGACCTCATCACACTCAATGTCAACCACAGAATCCTGCAGGAGTCTGGGCTGGATCTCCTGCTGACTGGGGGATCAGATGGTTCAGCTGCACCCTTTACACTTACAGTATACGGGCATCGGTCACGAGGACGTCCCGCACAAACATACGTGGACGTACTCAAGAATGACGCAGGAGCACAAAGTACCAATGAACTGGCCAGATGTATGGAGAACCGGGATGACTGGAAGCGACGATGGAGGGCTCGCCTGAGGACGACCTAGAGAGAGATACAGTCATGTGTACAAATGTGTAAAGTGACCATGGGCTATAATAGAGGCCAGGCCTGGGGAGTAACATATTACTTTGTAGCAGGATTACATAATCATGATACAAAAAAGGTAACTTCATTTCCAACAGTTACATTTAAAACAAGTGTCATCAGATTACTGGTACTGGTAATCTCCATAAATAAAATATACACATTTGATTGACATTTCTTTTTAATTTATTGCCATTGCATTTTGATATTGTGCTGATCCAAAAGTAATGGAAATCAGGTTACATTACTTTTATTTTGTGACACTTACATTATGTTACTGATTATATATTGTTTTACTGGTAATTATAAAGGAACTCATTTTTAAAGTAACCCTCCCAACCCTTCCTGCTTTCAGCAGCCTGTTGGTGAGATGGATAGAATGAAAGAAGAACAAGATCTAAGTACTTTTTACTATTGTAGCCTGAAATAATTTGTGTAGGCTAACACTGTATATTAGGCAGAGGAGGTGAGGAAGTACACATTTAAAAACATTCAGTTGTTAAAAAAATGCTAAATGGCAAAACATAGGATTATGTACCAAATATAAGAGAACACATCATTTTTAATAATGACTTTGTGGTTTTCAATTCCACACAACTGACTTAATCATACATTTAAAACACGTTTTGGAGCGATTATTTGTACCACAGCAGATTTGCTTAGAACAGGGGTAGCCAACACGGTACCCACGGGCGCAGTTCCACTGCGTAGCACGGTGTAAGCGTGCCGTGACAAACCCAGACGGTTTTTGTTGCGTTTCCACTAGGGGTAGTTCCGGCTAACGGGTACTTTTTCACAGTTTTTCTGGCTCTCCAAATTCGTGGTTCTTTCCGGGCCAACAACCGGGCTGAATATGCTAAACTAGTGATGTGAGTGGCTACAACTACAACACAATGAACATATTTTACCGTGATTTAATAGTAATACACGTTTCAAAATGATGCCGAAGTAACAACATACTGATACCGGTTAGTAAAAACCATGAATTAATGCTTTGACAAGTCTGCAGACAGACGGCAGGCGGAAAACCTTTTAAAATGCGTGTTTTCTGAATGGAGATCGGCTAAGCTAACGCAGTATATGCTCCGACCGTCCACACTCACAACAACGGCCTATACAGACATAAATAAAGCAGCGACTGTATTCGCCTTGACACAGACAGTCTGTGGTTTGTACTTGTTTAACTTTTGTCTAGCTTCTGAGTGCTAACAGCTAACGGCTGATGTTGGTTTTGTGGTTCGCATTGAAGATGACGTCACGGCTCCGCCTACACTGCGTTACTATAGTTACTGCCCCAGCTACTAAACTGTAATGGAAACGCAGCATAAAGTGAGCCTGGCCTACCAAGGCCTAACTATACCGTACTGCCGTGTGAGGCTCAATGTGGAGTGGCACCTCACCGCTTCATAAGGAGTTTGATCTTTCCTTCTGGCAGAATCTACAAAACACATCAGCCCCATTGAACACAGCCTAGTCGTGCCAGTGTTTTACTGTGTGTGTGTGTTGCAACTTGCATATATATTTATTGCACCTGACGCACACACACACACACACACACACACACACACACACACACACACACACACACGCATCATTTCCACTGAAATCCTGTTTAATAAGAACTGGATACAGCGTGGGAGGCGGGGCCTCATTCATTCCTATGAGAGTTGCTCATTAGCGCATGATGATAAAATGGCCCAACTTTTGAGAGAGCGAAACGTCACAGATTACCCAGCATGCCTGAGAAGTACCCGTATGTGCGTTCATAGCGCATGCGCAACTTTAACCAAAATGCTCGTTCACATCAATCACGTCAATTTGCGTACACGTAACAGCACCATGGATTTGAGATTAATGAGACGGCAGTTAGCAGCTAACGGCTAGCTAGTAATTATGCTAATGTGAACATCAATCGTTATGTACTTATATTACGCTGTTACAGGATCTAGTGATATCCAAGCAACAGAGCTTCATTTAGCATGAAAGAATTATTGCACTGTATATATATATACATACAGTGCAATAAGCTTCTTAGTGCAATAAGAAGCTACAGGGACGTTACTCTAACGTCGGTAATATTAACTTAATTGAATACAACATTTACGGTACAAGATTTAATCATACAGCCCATGTAGTATAATGTTTTACAAATGATGAGTTACAGCAAACATGTGCAATATATCCATTATTACAGCTCCGTGGGGTTAGACGATGTGGGTCCGTTGTTATTGTGCATCCATGGGTAAAGGCTGAACACGTAACATGAACGTACCGGGCGGCGCGGCCCCGTGGGTTAGATGCGCGTTCATAATGCAGAGGGAAATAACTCTCAGAATAACGTTATTAGCACATTTTTACAACTTGAGGAACGAATGTTTTTAATAAGGGCTATACAAGAGTTCATACTGGGTGGTTTATTTAGTTTAAAAAAAATTATCCAACGATGTACAGACCATTCTTTCCCCATGTAAGTCAATGGGAAAAAGTGCTTCCGGGCCTGGCAACCAAGCGGAAGTGTAGTACCGCCGTTTGGCCAGCACGAATATTTTCATATGAGTCCGGCGCACTTCCTGGGGGCTTGGTTCCCTCCACAAAAAAGCAATGAGATTTCTCCATAGGATTTTTGAAAATAGCTCAAAATAAGATCTGTGGGAAACGTACCTGTTAGATAAATGCACGTTTTGTTCAGCCGGATAATATCCACATGTCTACCCTACTTTAATAAATTTCGAATCATAAATCTATCGCTTATGATAGACTTTTGAAACTACAAGAAGATAAGGAGGACTTTTACAAAAAAGTAATAGAGATTTTTGTCCAGAAGGATAGCATGGACTTCATCTTCAAGTCAAGGTAAGACCGCAATTTTATTGAAAATGGGATCTTACTAAGAGAGAACAATTCAATATTTAAATGATAAAATTACATTTTTTGGGTATCCTTCTGTTGAACTGTCTGTTTAAAATTAATCGAAGCATCAGACAAAAAAAGCTTTTGAAAATAATATTATATTTTGATTTAGGTCAAAATGTAATATTTGTAAACCTGAAGAGTCAGTGCCAGCGCCTCACCAGCAATGAACCTCACTGCAGAAGCTTATATATAGACATCTAAGTTGTTTGTGCACCACCACTTTTGTACATATAGAAACGCCACTGCCTTTATCTATTTAATATAGCCAAGTTGTAAATAAAGTAAGAAATCATTCCAATGTGTATAGGACAGTACAAAAAAAAAAAAAAAGCAGTTTAAAAGGGGAGTGATTAGTAAAATATGCATAAATAGAAAATAATGCTAAATAGGTAACATAAGATAAGAATAAAAAAGTTTAAATTAGTTGTTATTGGTTGTGATCATATGGAACGTTCTCCCTGCGGAGATCCGCAACATCCCCACGCTTGACGCCTTCAAAAGGGCCCTCAAGACCCATCTGTTTACCAAGGCCTTTGGCCCCTAATCTATTTGTTGTTTTGTCTGTCTGACTGGTTGTCTGACTGCCTTTTGTTTTTGTTATGTTTGTTTTGCCCCTCTTCTTCTTTGTAAAGCGACCTTGGGTCTCATGAATCCAAGGTATTATTTATCTGTTCTTCTACGGACGACATTTTTATTATTATTCCGCCGACTTATTTTGGCCCTCTTCTCCTCCCGCATTGAACATCGCAGAAACTCCGTTCAAACATCAAAACGTTCAGCTCGGTCGGGAATCGATGGCTATTACTTTTCTCATTCATAACTTTCATAATTCCAGAGATACATCCCATAATTCATCACATTTTTAACATTGAAGTCAATGGAGGAATATTCAGACTTCAACAAATCTTCATGCGACTTCAACTGCTAACTGTTCATTCATACTTTCACTCCCAAACCTCATTCCAACATCCACAAAAAGTTCACATGTAAGAGGTTTATCTCTCATTTAGAACAATGGAAACCTTTGATCTCTGCATACCTCGTTAGCTCAAATATAAACACCTGTGTCACGGAACACGATGATGTCATCACTTCAACTGACATGCTCAGAGCAGCAGACTTCAGATAAAGGTTAATGGTCCTGCCCTCAACAGCTCTACTCAATTATGGGGTGTCATCATCATATGCCGAAGAGAGAGAGAAGAGAGAGAGAAGAGAGAGAGGGTGATGAAGAGAAGAGAGAGAGTAATGTAACCTCCTAATGCTATAGCTCCTATGAAAATGTTCAAAAAGTGCTCAAACTTCACATGTGTGCCAACAGTCCAGCCGTGAAGACATCTACGGGACAGTTTTGAGATTTCTTCAAATGCCGTTGCCATGGCAACACAATGCTCGCCATGACACACGGCTTTCTCATAACTTTAGTGAAACTGCTCCAAACGCCCCAAAACTTCACAGGTTTGGTAACGATGCAGCCATCAACGCATCTAAGCGTATTATGGGGTGTCATCAAATGCCGTTGCCATGGCAACAGATCATTCGCCATCAAGTTAGTTCAAAAGTTTGCAGTTCAAATATTCTGCTGCTATTGCAAGCCTTTTTACTTTCTTTTCTTCTCTCATCACACATTCAAGCCCCCAGTGTTCATGTATCATTTCAATCTAAATTCTTCACTTTCTTCTTACACATAACATTTCAGCATAGCAGTTTAGCTTCAGCTTTTCAGCATAAAGCATTCCCACTAGCAATTTCTTCAGGAATTGCATTCTCTAGTTATTATTATTATTATAAAGATGTTTGGATTATTGAAAAGTATACAGCTCCCTTTCATCTGAGTGTTGAGAGCTGTATCCATAAATTCATTTTGCTCTCAAAGTGCACTAGATTGATGCATTTCACTTCAACATTTAAAAACAAATCTTCCCGGGGGTGCAGGCCCCCGGACCCCCCTCGAGGAGGAGAGGTCCACCCCCAAGTAAAGCAGGACAAAATAATTAAATTGCATAATTATTTTTTAGTAAACAGACCCAAAACAGCACACAAAGGTTAAAGGTAAGCATATCATAATGTTAAAATGTGCTAAATATATACACTGCAAAAAAACAAAAAAAGAGGAGTAAAAGTAGCTCACGACTTGTTTTATTTTTTTTAAGTAGCTCTCATCCTAAAAAAGGTTGGTGACCCCTGGTTTAGAATGTTCACATTGTTTGACATTCACATACTTCTCATTATAGGCTGGTCTATATCAAACCTGAGGTTCACACTTGTTCAGGTGGGTGACACTGACACCACGTGACGTAATGCAATAAACCAGAGCCTCCTGCCTTTACCAAGGAAATGTGTTTGAATGGTAAAAGACTGACTATCTCTCCTAAGGTTGTTTAGTAATCCACCAGCAGAGGGCGCCGAACAGCTGCATTATTGAAGTGGGGAGCAGGCCTCCTTGGATCCATGAAATATCTTCATGACATGTTTGATTTGTTTTTGTGGTTTTTCTCATTTATGACAGCACATGTCACAACGTTGTCCCCGTTAAATTATATACAGTGTTCAACACTTGTTGACGTAATATCAGTACATTATTTCAGTGAATGGAAAATACGCCGATTTCTCGCGCTGGATTATGATCAGGAGGACATTACAATACGAGAGATCGATCAAATATTCCATGAAGAAGGTCACTCGTTTCGGGTAGAGACAGTTTACCTATATAAATACCATTGGACTAACTTCAATACATTTGATATGTAATCGCTCTGGACTATGTTACCATCCACCATCATATTTTTACATTGATATTATTTGTAGAAACAATGGGACAGGTGAATTTGGATTCCGGTAAGGTAACCATAGTGAGCCATAAAACACAGTGTCAAGCTAGACAGAGTTTATCCGGCCGCGATGACGAGTTGTGAGGTTTCACCTTCAGAATAAAAGCTCTACTATCATCCTTTATCCCAGTAGACCGTACCTTTGCTATATTCGTTTTATTTTGAAACACAACTCCCGCAAATGACGATGTTATAATGCGTTATTGACAACCCCTCCTCCAGAGAAGCTTCTTATCGTTGACTAAACAGAACTTCCTAGAAGCAGGACAAGTTTTCTTTCCAGGTCAGAAACGTTGCTCCCGACGGTGTAATGTAAAGTGGAACCTTTGTCTTCCGACCTGCCGGGGTGACACCGCTAGTTTGGCCCTGTTCGGGTAACGTTGGGCTAGTTGTGAGGTAACGTTACACCAGACTTTAACATGCATATGCTAGCGCCTAACGGATCCATCATGGAGCTGGACTCGGAGTTTGTGAAAATTAAAGCTCACTACAGTGGGTAAGTAGCCTGTTAAAATGCTAGATACGGTGAGAGGGGAACACCTGTTTGTGTGTGTGTGTGTGTGTGTGTGTGTGTGTGTGTGTGTGTGTGTGTGTGTGTGTGTGTGTGTGTGTGTGTGTGTGTGGGAGGGGGAGTACAGTAAGGTAGGGTCAGTCAGTGACTGCTCTCTGCACTGTCACTCACCTGTAGGCATAGTCAGAACAATTAGAATGAAAGTAATTGAGTCATATCAGAATTGTAGGACATTTAGACGTCAAAGCTTTTGAATAATAAACCCTTTATTTTCAGAGGTGTCCAAACTTTTTTCTCACTGAGGGCCACTCGAAAAACATACGAAGGGCTCCAGAGGGTTTCATTTATTCTGTTACAAAAAGTGTTGGCAGCTGATCCCTTACAACAGGAGCCTCAGATTGCTTATAATAAGGGGAATATGAAGGGTATATTTCAAGCTGGTTGTATAAATAAGTGATTTATTATTATTAAAATGTGTTAGAAAGTATTATCAACTTGAATTGACCGACACATTAATTATACCGTGTAATATCTGTTTGCATATATATATTTAAGAAGTACAATATAAGAAAAGTAAAAGTTTCAGGTGTGGCCATTTTCCATTATACTTTTAGAATTGGCTGAGGGCCAATTCAGAGTGGACAATGGGCCGCAGTTGGCCCCCGGGCCGTAGTTTTGACACACCTGCTTTATTTTCTAGTTTCCTGTTATGTATTTGAGAAAAACAGATGGTAAACCATCACAAAAATGGATTTCGCCAGCTCAAGCATCAATGGTACATATTTGTTTATTAGATGATTTATTTGTGGCTTTTCAACAGCACTTGATGGTGGGCTAGAACTTTGAAATCAATAGAAATCTAGTGAAAACAGTTCTATTAACCTCTTGATCCAACCCAAGTTGTGTTTAGTTCATTGTTAAGAACAAGGGTTAATTGTTGCATCTTGAGGGACACACCTTCAGTGGAAAATGACTGTTATTTAATGTTTATGATTGAACACATTCCTTTGATTATCATTAGACATATATCCACACAATACAGTCATTGCAAAACAAGTCAATATAAAGCCTATTTGAAATGTTCATTTGACATGCAACTGTATTTACATTTTGTTTAAGGACATGCATATTTAACACAACAAGTGCATGTTTGAGCCTTTTGGGCATGGAATGTTTGAAATGTCATTGGTGGGACAGACAATGTCTTCCAATTCTGGAATGACAACAATATTGTTTTATTGGAAGTAGCATGAGCAAATGTGTTGATGTGGCTGTGGTTATGTGCTGTGTCGTCTTGTTTCTTAAGCTGTGTGCTTATGAGGTGGTTGATCTGGGCCATATCATGATTAATGCCATTCATTATGACATGTCACTGTTTTATTGAATTTTAAATGTATAAATTAATATTTTATAAACCAAATCCTTTATAACCTCACACTTATCTGAAGTCATTTAGAAGTGTTACCTTTGTCCTTGAAGGAGTGCCCGCAGCTCCACTATCTATAATGCTCCATGCCAAGTGTTCCACATGCTCACTCTGCATTCATAGTACAGTGAAAGCTGATTGAAAAAAGCTTCCTTTGCTGTGATTGAGACGCCCTGGTGACAACTGAAAAAGCTCTTAACTGACAGAGATGTAATAATGCCACCAAATGTTATTTAAGGTATGCCTGTCAAAATGTTTTGACCAATATGAATTGAAAGATGTATTGTTTACTTCGGTAACACAGTGACATCACTATTTAACACTTGCGTTTCTATTGTCTAGCGCTCCAAGACATGTACGTGATATACATCTCTAAGCGGTAGGCCAATCACAACAGAGCCGGCCAGCTAACCAATCAGAGCAGACTGAGGGTGAACAGAGGTGCTGACAGTACTAACAGTATAAGAACAGTGAAGTATCTTTTGAAAAGCCTGCACAAAATACAAATATAAACCTGAAAATTAGCCAAATGTATTCTTTTTAACATCAACTTGTCATTGTTCTCTGGAAGCTAAAGTATGTGGTTGGGACACTGTTTCCAAATAATATCAACAACATTATTTTTAGATGTCTGTATTGCAATTTCTTATTTATATGCTGAGTTGAAGTTATATCTGTGACACTCCAGTATAAGGATGGATTGCTTTAATTAGTGCTGTAGTTACCACACTTTGCGTCATGAAAAATAACTTCAAAGATTAATCAAATATAGATCTGATCAATAACTTCCGGCAGAACGACTGATTAGCCAATCATTGCAGACTTCAACATGCCACTAAGTGCATGAATACACTAATATAAGTAGGGATGTCCCGATCACCTTTTTTTGCTCCCGATTCAATTCCGATCATTTGATTTTGACAATTTGCCGATACCGATTTTTCCCGATCCGATCTTTATGCAATGCATTAAGAGAAAAAAAAGAAAAAAAGCATTCAAGTTGTCCCTTAAGGTTATTCTTTTATTTAAATTGGATATTCTATCCAACATGGATATAGCTTCTTTTTTTCACAGCAGCATTGGATCAGTTCAGTTGTGCAGCATTGGATCAAAACTAAATAAAGCTTATCAGTACTCGTTAGCTTACTGCTACTATTAGACACTGCGCCCACTCTGTTGCCAGATTTGAGAGAAATAACCAGGTCTATGAAAACAAGCCCCAAAGACGCAACACATACATGATGTTGTGTAATTGAAAGAGATTGAGACCAAAACTAAGGCCTCAGGATGACTTTAAGACTTGAACATGGTCATTTTTGTTTTGCAACATTGAATAATTTTTTTTATTTAAAAATAAAAAATCCCGATCCCCGATTTTTTTCTCCCGATTCCAATCTTTTGAAAATCACGTGATCGGCTCCGATCCCCGATCACGTGATCGGATCGGGACATCTCTAACACTAAGCATACTCATATCTCACAATGTAAAACAGGGGTACTCAAACTGTTTTATTAAAGGTCCACTTGTGAATTCAAGGGTGCGTTCACACCTGCCTTGTATAGTCCGGTTGAATCGACCCTTGGTGCGTTTAGCCGCTTGGTGCGGTTCATTTGGGTTGGTGTGAACACAGTCCGAGACCTCTTAAGTGAACTAAACAACCAGACTCTGGTCCGCTAAAATAGGTGGTCTCGGAGCGCTTGCTTGCGAACTCTGGAGCGGTTCATTGCTGGTGTGAACGCAGTCCGCACCAAAACATAGGAAGCGTAGTATTTACGTGTCACAAGAACGCGGATATCTTCAAAATCTTCAGAGTCTTTCAAGACATCCGCGGTTGTTTAGTTAAAGAGTGAAGCAGAATTAAGTGTTGAACAGTGTCGTGTAAAGTAAAAATTCTCCGTCAGCTTAGGGGTGGGCGATATGACGATATATATCGTCGAGACGATATTAGGCCTTTTCAGAGATATCATATCTATCGTGATAGTGCACCAGGGTAGGATTTTCACGGCGGCCATGACGGCCGGTCTGGCCGTGAATCCCCGAAAATAATTGTACGTGCTACGGCCACCATGGCCTGCTTGCCCCTGATACTGTTAACATCTCGAAGTTGCTTTAAAAGAGTCAGAACAGTGGTTTCTGAACTGCGTTATGCTGCATTCACAACGGACGCAAAGCGAATATTCTCATCGCTCTAACTGCTGGAGTTTCACCGCGGCAGTCAGCTGTGTTTACTCCTGTCACTCAAACAGGACGCGCTGGAGAGGGGGCGGGGCTTATATCCATGTAAATACTGTGGTGGAAACCAACTACGACAAAATTAACCTATTTGACCGTGATTTAATTGTAATACACGTTTCAAAATGATGCCGAAGTAACTAAATACTGATAACGGTTAGTAAACACCAAGCTGTAGTCAGGATTCAGACAGTATTGCACTTCATTTATTGTCTTGGTTGATTCTGTTGGCTTATATTTTATTTTATCAATAAGGTATTTATATTGTTTTTCCCTTTTGAAACAGATGTTCAGTTATGCTAAAGTCTTTGATTGCACTTCAAGTCTAAAGTTTGCATTTTAATTGTTTGGCACTGACTTTTCCTCATTGATGTTTTATGTTTTACTTAGTTATGTTTTACTCTCCTTTTCATGTTTATTGATGTCACATCACTGCTAGTGCTACCTAAAACAGAAAGTGAATTCAATATCAAAAGTCCTGTTGAATTGTTCATTCAGGGATTCATTGCAGAATTAAAACCAACTTGAAATGGTATTTTGGTCTGTTACTCTTTTTATTTTAGTTTGTGTTACCTTGTAGGTGGTTGTACTGTTAAGTAACTTGAAAAATAACCATAATAACTGACATGAAAAAATATCGTGATAAATATCGTCTATCGTGATACTGCTTGAAAAATATCGTGATATTATATTTTTCAATATCGCCCACCCCTACGTCAGCTACATAAAAGTAAGAACACCTGTCGTCGGTGAAACGCCCCTCCTTACTGCAGAACGTCTCTCATTATATGTGACCTGCTCCATCGAAATCAGTCGCATTGACCCGAAGACACATTTTGAGTTGTATACACGGTTGGAAAGAGGAGATTCCTAGCTTTCTAATGATTTCAGGATTGTTTTTGTACTCCAAATATTAAGCAAAATATGTCACATTATAGAATGACAGTCACAGAGTCATCATTTTGAGAAAAAGGCCATTAAAGATTCCTCTTCTCTGGAATCCATCGATCTGACTGATTATTAGTGGAGCAAATGATCAAAATACTACGGAGGGAAGATATTTTCGTTTGGATTACTGGTCTGGGGGGTCTGCTGTGACGTTAAATTACTCCGTTCTCCGCTTGTAATTATGCCGTTACAAGCTTCAAAGTTGTATTTATCATCTGAATTTGCCAAAATATAAATATTAATATTCTGAAAGCCAAGCCTTTGTTTAATTGAAATCAGATGAATACAAACTTTAACGGACCCTGCCGGGTTATCTATGATTACTATACACCTTACATTCATAATTTCAGCCGGAGGGAGGGGGAGCTGCGCTGCGGAACAGCGGAGTGGCGATTTGAGAGCTGTCATCTTCCCTTTACAAGCTTCAAACATGTATTTATCGTGTGATTTTGGAAATAAAAGTTTCATATTCTGAACGCCAAGACTTTGTTTATTTAAAATCAAACAAAACACCCCGAAAAAAAAACTATTTCTTTTATGCAAATCCACGTTTATTTTGAAATGAGCCGTTGCGACTTCGGACTGATTTCGATAGAGCGGGTATGTGTTATAATGTTTTTTAATGGACGATGTCTGATTATATAATCATATGCGCGGGCCGCTAGTGTCTGTTGATCTCCAGATTAACAGCAGCATGAGAATAACCTGCCGAAAGTGCCGATGCTCCATGGCGGAGGCTCCGGTAGAAATTGCCGGGATTTGCGTTTGTACCCCCTTAATGTCTGACCAATGGTTGAACAGCATTTCCGAGCACATGACTTGTGTTTAAAGTTTATAGTCCGTTTGAGTTTTGCCGGTGTGAACGCAAACCGAACCTTCTGCAAAATGAAACAATGTAACAAACTGTCGTCTGGTGCGCACCAGAAAACGGACTATTAGGTGTGAATGCACCCTTAAACAAGGTCACGGGTCTGGAACAATGCCAGTAAAGTGCATAAATCAACATCCGTAACATATACACACACACATTCAACACATACATTGTATTGAGCTAGTGGGAGAAATGGCACTGTTTGCCTGTAGCCAATGCCTTGAACCTCAGCACAAAAGGTGTGATAGCCAGGCGGAGGCACTGACCCAAGTGTTCATTTGTCAAACTGCTGCGGTATGAGTTTTTCACAATGTTCATTGTGGAAAATCCAGACTCACAGTAATATGTTGAACCGAACATGGTGAGCAAATGAATGGCCACCTTCTGAAGGTGGGGGACATTTGCTGCAGTAGCCATCTTTGTCCAGAATGTCACAGGGTCACAGTCCACTTCCTTCAGAGCAACATTCTCCTGGAGATCTATGAGCTCAGTTTGCAGAGATGAAACATTTGCCCAAGGGAAGATGCTCTGTGCCTCTCTTGAGAATTCTTGAACATTCTTCACCAGAAATGGAGATCCAATACAGAGCAGGACTTGCTTACCAAGACTGAAATCATCAAAGCGTTTTTGAAAATTCTCAGCCAGCCTCTCCAGGAAAGAACGTACTGCAGACATAAGGTCACACACTGTGTTGCCTTGGCCTTGGAGTTTGAGGTTGAGCTCATTTAGATGAGATGTCACATCCACCAAAAAGGCCACACATCACACCACTCCATCTTTTCATCATCCTGCAGAAAATCAAGGTACTGTTTGGCTTTGGCATTTTTCAAAAACATCTGCAGGTCTTTCCTGATGGCCCAAAATCGCTCCAGAACCCTTCCCTTACTCAGCCACCTCACATTGTTATGAAGGAGAATGTCATCATAAGCTGCATTGACCTGGTGAGAGAGAGGGAGAGAGAGAGAATGAGAGAGAGAGAATGACACACAGTGACAGACACACACACAATTTTCTTTACTATGAACTCAAAATAATACTTTTTTTCATTTTTGATTTAGCCAAATGTCAAGTATACTCTCACACAGCAAAATAAGAGTGATTATTTTAACAAAGTAAACCTCAGTCTGTTTAATACAGATGACTGGCCATCATACAATGCAACCAAGAGTAATACACTTACCTCTGTCAGAAATGCACGCAAAAGGCGGTGCTGAATAATAATAATAATAATACATTTGATTTATAAAGCACCTTTCATTGCTCACAGCTATCCCAAGGTGCTTACAGGAGGCATAATAAAAACAAACAAAAATAAACAAAGTTTAATCAAAAGCTTTTTTAAAAAGAAAGGTTTTTAAGCCTTTCTTGAAGGTGTCAATGGTCTGTGGAGTCCTCAGGTGGTCTGGGAGGGAATTCCACAGACGAGGAGCAGCTGCACAGAAAGCCCGATCCCCCATTGTGCGGAGTTTGGTCCTCGGGGGGGCGAAGCCGATGGTCGGTTGTGGAGCGGAGTTTGCGTGTGGAGGTTTGAGATGTGAGAAGTTCCTTCAGGTATGGAGGAGCGTTCCCGTGGATGCATTGATGGGTCAGGAGTGCGATCTTGTATTCGATCCTGAATGAGACAGGAAGCCAGTGGAGGGAATGAAGGACGGGTGTGATATGGTGTGGTATGACAGCAGGTCTGGATGGTGCTCTTTCAGCCGCTGAACAGCTCCCTTCTCTCTCCCAATCATGGCTGGAGCTCCATCAGTTGCAATGGACACCACAGTCTTGAGGTCAATTCCCATTTCATTCAGCATCTGTATGATGGCTTCATAGATGTCCTCGCCCCTGGTGTGGCCATGGAGGGTTTTGAGGCTTAATATGTCCTCACAAAATGTTCCCTTTGCCTCACTGTAATACCTAACGAAGACGCTTAGCTGGGTGTTGTCAGTGCTGTCAGTTGATTCATCAACAGCCAATGAAATGCACTCTGCATTTTTTTATGTCATCCGTCAGCTGTGTCACCAGGTCTTTAGCAATGAATTCAGTTCTCCTGGTTGCAGTGGAGTTTGATAATCTGCTTAATTTTCTCAGACATCTCCTGTTTCTCCTTACCCTCCAACAAAGCCTCAGTTACTTCAGTCATGCACTCCTTCACTACTTCTGAATCAGAAAAGAGCTTTTTGTGCTTGCCCAAAACCCAGGCCACTGTGTGAGGCTTCATTTACTCTCTCTTGCATTGACATAGATCTGACAAACAGACTGTTTGTGGCTTGATTAGCAGATTTTAACTTAGCAAGTTTTACTGTCCTCACCTCTGTGTTGTGGGGATACTGCCGCTCAAAATAGCTGTGCTTCGATTCATAGTGGCGTTTCACATTACCACTCTTTATGATGGCCACGGTTTCTGTGCAAATCAAGCACATTGGTTTGGTGCTGGACTGTGGGAGAATACATGCATATTTCTCTGTCCATTCTTCTTTGAATTCTTGGTTCTCTTGATCAACTTTCCTTTGCTTTGCGAACTTTGGGAACGACATGCTACCAGCATTTGAAATAACGTGTGCGGGAAAATATCATAGCAATGAGGCTGCGCTTCTGATTGGGGAAAAACTCCCTCGCTCCCTGACTCCTCCTTCCCCCTCCCGAATGCTACCAATGTTTTATGGGAGCATTAGAAAGTCAAGTTAAACTTGCGGTTAACATGCGGTCTGCAATGCGTGTCACGCTCGCGCACACAAGTAAATGTATATGCACGTTCATTCTCACAACGCGTCAGACACAAGAAAATATTCATTCATTTTAGGGATGCTCCGATCGAACGGCCGCCGATCGTTATCGGGCGATATTCACTCTCGGCCGATCGATCGGCGCTCTCTATAAAGGCCGACCAGGAGAGCCGATCACATGACGTAAAAATATATTTTAAGGTGTCCAAAAAAGACAATAAAATTGCGGTATGCAACGTGTGTGAAGCAGAAATCCTGCCGCTGTGACGGACCGTTGAGCGGAGCAAAACACACACATCTAGTTAGACCTAACACATTTAGCTATTTTATCTACCTCCTGAACAAGCTAAACTAGTTATAAATATGTTTATTCTTCACTGTCGGGTCACTCATTACTGGACCAGTGAGCTGCATGAGATACTGACAGGCTGTCAGGGGAGGGAGAGAGAGAGAGGGAGAAAAGAAAAGAGAGCGCTTCCGCTCATTTCTCAGACATCTCCAGTTTCTCCTAACCCTCCAACAAAGCAATCTAATTTACATCAGAATCACAAAGTTTTATTTTTACAATGGGACACAGGGCTCGGTCCGGATTGATTTGCAGTTCGGTCCGGAGTTTGAGAAGCCCTGATGTAAAACATTGACATATAATATGTCTAATTCCCTGTGATTGAAATCCCTTTCATAATGTATTTGGTTGTTAATTGGCCTGTGCTAGGGCTGCACGATTTGGGGAAATAATCGAATTGCGATTTTTCTGACAGATATTGCGATTGCGATTCGATTTGCGATATTTGTTTTTAAGCGACCCAACGGAAGTTTATTGTAAAGTGCGGCCATATCTCCGGCTAGGAAGGTCGCATCAACGTGCTCCCGTCTCTAGCACCCCCGCAGCCCGAGCTACGAGTGAAAGAACTAAACTTACATGAAACTTCTGTTGGGTTGCTTTAAAGTCAAGCTTCAGTTTAAGATTCACCCTATAATAGATGTAGAACATGTGATGGAGCATTACTAACCTGACTCAGATGGTTTGTTTCACCAAACCACCTAGGAAAGCTCCATTGGAAGCCATTTGGAAAGGGCAGGCACTTTCAAAAATACTTGGCAGGTGGATCAATCTGTCTATCACCTTCTATCATGGGCCATTTCTGATTGGTTAACAATGGCTGGTACATGTGGAGCACAGCACTTCTGATTGGTGTGGATGACTGACACACAAGTTGAAAAAAATCGCATCATTTAAAATCGCGATTTCGATTTAAAATCAATTAATCGTTCAGCCCTATGCTACACCCTTGCAGAAAAGTGAAGCCAGTCGTTTTTTGTAAATCCTGCTGTTAACAGTTAACATGGTGGAGTAATGATGTTGAAGGCCTTCGGATCTGTGGTGAAGTAACAGAGTCCACAGTGTACTGAGCCTGGCATCACACACTGCCATCTAATGATTAAGAGCTCAGCAATGGTAATATATTCAAGCCCTAAGGATGCAAAGCCAACTTGTTCTATTGTTTATTAATCCAGTGAGCATGCCTTAAGGAGCTCATAACTCAAAATAACATCGGGATAAGTCGTGTTCTGTTGTTTTAGACTGGGGGACCGAAGGGTTTTCAGACAGCACAAAGGAAGAATGCTCTATAGTGGACATGGTAGTTATAAGGTCACTGATGGACACAGAACATTAACTTCTGTTGGAGATGCAGTGTTTACAGGACAGATCTCTTTATGGTTGACATGTCGCTGCCTCTCAGTTTACTGACTCCAAACGCAGCTCGGTCATACCCTCACATGCACTTCTTTTAGAGGAGAGTGTGGGTCATTTGGTCCAATTAATATCAGGCTGATCATGTCCGTGTTTTAATATTTTGAAGTACAACCCTCCTTAATAATGTGATATGTTGAATGTAGATCCTAGACCTTTTTAACATTAATATCAGACTATTTTTCAGGACTCTAGTTCCATATACTGAGCAGACGACACAACAACATATTTTCAGAGTAACCTTAGATACATACTATGCTTTTCTACAGAACCGTTCTTCTCAAATGTCAAATGTTGTCTTAACACAATAAGCCATACACAAACTTTATTGCTGTGATAAAATACATTTTGATCGGATAAGACATTACTTGACATGTTGATACTGTGTGGTTGGACACATTTCAGTGGTTAGCAAACATGTATTAAGATTAAAAATCCACTTATGGACAGGAAATATATTTACGCCTGACTTGGCCAGAAGCTGCCTTCAGTAGTAGGCAGATTTATAGTGTACTTAATATAAAACAAAAGTTTTACAACAAAATTATTATTTCGATCTTCAGATTCAATGAATTTTACATCTATCAGATGGTTACAAATATAATTAGTTGCATTTAGCCGGTCAAGGGTAAATACCTTTAACACATAACATTATATTTTCTGCCAATTGGGGTAACACAGTTGTAACAATAACTAAAGATAGAGATCACTGTTGTGTGGGATTATGGGAGTTGTCTGCACTACTATTGCCATCATTGCAGTCAGCTTCTCTAGGTCAGGATGTGTTCATCGTTCAGGATTTATCGGGAGAACAGTTCTCTTGGCCGCTTTCACACCAAGTACTTTGCCGTACTTAGTGCCCAGCACTTAGTGCCCCCATGGCACTAAGTACAGATCGCGTTCACACCGGAATAAGTTCCCTGAGGGAAGATCAGGCAAATGAAGCCGCTGACGTCACTTCTTCTTCTGCTTTGGGTTTACTGGCAGGCCGCAAACCACTTCACGGCGTATACTGCCACCCGGAGTCCCCGGAGTTGGGGAAGGCTTCAGTAGAAGCTGCTGGGACTCCCAGCAGCTTCTACTGAAGCCTTCCGAGTAAATCGCCAGAACGCCGACACCTCCTCATCTCCACCGCTCCCATGTTTTATTTTGTGTTGCCATAAGTTAGTCTCTCTCCGTTGGTGCGCGGGGCTAATGCTAATAATGCTAATGCCAGCAAATACAATGGCGGCTTCACAAAACTTTTCAGAGTTTTACGGGGCGTGGTTTGCAATTCGCCCAGCCAATCAGAAATTGGTACTTTCTTCTCCCCAGGAAAGTACCACCTCTCTAGCAGGCACTACAAATGGGGGTAAAAGTTCTCGGAGCTAAGTTCTCTTTTTGGTGTGAACGCAAAATTCCAGGCACTATCGGAACTAAACGGGAAAAGTACGGGTAAAGCTACTCCGGTGTGAACGTTCACACCGGAGTACTTTTCCCCGTACTTTTCCCGTACAAACTGACCTCTGATTAAAACGTTAAAACACAGATCAAAGCAGTTTAATGTTAAAACTGTCCCTCCTCCTTCCTGTTCACTGCCAACGTTTGCTCTTCCTCGTTTCTCTGACTTATACTTCTGATTAAAATATAAAGCAAAAAAAACTAAAAACTGGATAAAAGTAAATAAAGGAAACCCTGGGACACAATATCATTACAGGAGACAAGAGGAAACGCTGACAATACATATTTATTTCGGTACATTTGAAAATTGCTCTAAAAATCTGGGATAATGTAAGCTTACAATACAAAAAAAACAACATGTAGACAAAGGTGATGTCAATCTTAAATATTTGAACACGGAAATGTAAATCCAGCATAGAGCTTTACATTTCATACTGACTTACATATTTAAAGAAGTAAATACGTCTCAGTGTTTCCCCTAGGATGGAGTCATAGCAGCGGTGCTAAGGCACGTGGGCTCAGCATAATGTGAGCGTGGAATGTTTTAGTGTGTGCACGTGCGAAGTGCGCCCCAAATATAATTTGTAAACACATATTTGTTTGAGACCCACAAAACAGCTGCGCCGCCGCTATTTGTATATAGGGGAAACACTGCGTCTTGATAATCATATCTGAGATTTCCAGTGATGGGACTAATCACAAACGCAACTACCTTTTGCGGTAACTAATAGCGTTACTAGTTACCTATTCCCATTAAGTAACGCCGTTATAGTTACTGTGATTTAAATGGGTGCGTTACTGCGTTACATTATGTGATCCAACTGAACCGAATCTCCCTGCGGATGTAACTTACAGGCGAATACAGTGATGTCCTCTCACAGCACCATGGAAAAGTGAAAGTAACCAGAGAGGAGTGATGATTGGTTAATGCGGGGTAACATTTCAGGGTAAGCCAATCAGAGACAGAGTTGGGCGGGTCTTGCCTTATGGGGAAAATACACACACACGAACACTTACTAATGCTAACACACACACACGGCAATGCTCACCACCAGCACAAACACACACAATGGCAGATGCAAATCAGCGAGAGCAGCAGCGCATTTGCAACTTGGAAATATAACCACTATTTTCAATTTGTGGGGATAAAGGACGCACAAAATATTACGGTAAAATGTAAACTGTGTGCAGGACAGAAAGCATTGTCCACATCGAATACCAGCAATGCCAATCTCCTGAAGCACCTAACTAATGTACATGGGGCTATAAAACTAGTCGCCAAAGACCCCACCGTCTCAACCACCGGCAGTGACCCAGATGGAGCAACACCATCTAAACAGCCAAAAAACGATTTTTAAATCGCCACATGTCACCCAGAGTCAACTAAATAGATTGATTGCCAGGTATGTTGTTGAGGACATGCTGCCCATCGCAACGGTCGAGTATGTTGCCTTCAGAGAACTAGTCAGCAAAAAACAACACAAAAACTTGTATTTTTATTGTTATTATTTTTAAAGTAACTTGTTACTAGTTACTTTTATAATTTAGTAACTAATAAAGTAACTAGTTACTTTTTTTATAGCAGTAACTATTACTAGTTACTTTTTTTAAGTAACTTGCCCAACACTGATTATATTACATTACATTACATGTTACTTGTTAGACGCTTTTATCCAAAGCGACTTACATACTAATTTGGGGTGAAGTGTCTTGCCCAGGGACACAACGCCATGCTGACTGCTGTGGGATTTGAACCTGTGCCCCCCTTTCATTACAATGACTTCCGTTTCATTACAATGACTTCCGTTAAAGCAATAATCCCCCTCACACACATAGGTGAAACACATGCACATTCCCTACTGAGAACCTTTCAGTAAAATGTTTTGAGTTGCGTGTGTGTGAGGTTACATTTCAGTAGTGTGTGTGCGAGGTGTTCAGTAGTGAATGTGAGAGTATTTCAGTTGTGTGTGTGCAAGGCCAGAT
>CALSBZ010045248.1:146448-159834 GCA_943591055.1 Gobionotothen gibberifrons | reverse complement strand
AAGAGACATGAAGAAGAGGGGACACATGTTGATGTAGAAGAGACATGGAAACGTGGACTTTGCTCAATAGGTGGCCTTTAAGTAATCCCCTTCATTCACTGACAGTGAGCTTCATACATACGAAGATTCTCCAGAAATGTTGGTAAATGAATATATATGCATGCAGTACATATGCATATATATACAGTACATGCAACATACACATATATATACCGTACTGTATACGGTACATACTTACATACATATGCTGTAGATAAGCTATACCGATAGCAGATCAGGCTTCCTGACATTTCCTGTTTGAGTGTAGAAGTCAATATCTGATCTTTTCAAATTTCATGCAGGACATTACGTCCGTCAACCACTAAAAATGAGTGGGCGGGACACTGTCCCTCCACTTAATTAGGATGGCTCGACGAGCTAGGAAGAAGACTTGACTTAACCCCAACACTTAACTCTTAAGAAACACCTCACAAATATGTAATCTTATTGCATTAAATAGCTGATCACTATAGTTTTTACAGACATTACTCAAACACGAGGACAAAGGGCATTTGATTGGGACTAGTTTTAGTGGGGTATTAATCCAAATGTGTTGTTAAAACAGTTGTCTCATGTCAATTACTTTTTAAGTTTAAGATCTTCCTATAAACAACATCATTCGGTGTGTTCTGCAGTTATATAGTCCATTTCTGGCCAAGCTGCTGTTCTCACTTGTCCGTTACGTCGAGTTACTCAGCTCCTCTCCTGCTTGCTCTGGGATAGAGCATCAAATTGTTTTCTTTTTTAAGCACTGCCTAATGTAAGACCCTGAAATCAAAATGTTCTGCTGCTAATATAAATATAATGGTTGCCTATAATAATTTCCCGCAGTGATTACTAAAGTGATGACCCGCACACTGGTAGATGATTGAACCATGACTTATTTATAGGAACAGCAGACATGATGCAGGACGGTTATACACTTTGTTCATTATACCCCGTGACATGGATTAGACTGTGGGCCGGCATGTTTCATATTGAACTTCTTGTCACTAGTTATTGTTGTTTAGCTATTTTGTGTTAAGAGCTGGGTCATGAAGCCGTACATTCTGTTGTGTACCGGTCATGTTTCTGTTATTAAAGGTCCCCTATTATACTGTTTTTCATCAATATATTATAGGTCTCAGATAGATACAAAACATGTCTCTGAAGTGTTTGGCTCCAAACACCAAACAGATCATGCATTGTAGCATCCCATAATCCCCTCTGTTTCAGCCCTGTTTCCAAAGTGCTGATTCTCTGTCTGTTACTTTAGATGAAAATAAGGAGCCCCTCCCCACGCCCCTCTGAGAGATATTTGGTTAAAAAGAACACAATGGTGCTCTAGGAGGAGATTCAGGTGATAAGGTGGGTGGGGGGTTACCTTGGTTGGTGATTGGCTAATGGTTACACAAGCCAAAAAAACGTTATGACATCATAAAGTGGCCAACATCTGATCAGCTCATTTTCATAAATGAATACATCTCACTAAGATATCCATGGGTGCTTTATATTGTTAATTATTTTCCATATTCAGTTATTAGTTGAATGGCAGAATGCATTGCATACCGCCATGAACTCGGTGCACCAGCCAAGAACTCAGTAGCAACCTCCAGAATTGAGAGTGAAATAATTAAAAAGGATTTCCATTTTTGTAATCGTGTTGCCCCAAGGTGAATTTAATGTTGATTACATTCTGTTACTATTTCTGATAGCCTGAAGTTGAGTGCAATTGCACTCCTTCATCTTTGGTAGCAACAGAGGTGTTAAAGCTTACAAATGGTCTTTGCATATGTTGGTATCCTTTAAGGCATGATCCACTCTCCCTGTCTAGGATTTTCAGAGCTGTGAATGTTAGAACCTGGGCCAACAGCTGTGGATGTGCCTCCCTGGGTTTATTCATAGGTTTTTGCACACATTTCCTCTGCCTGGTGCAAGGTTTGAGTCCTGAATTACAAGGTGATATTGAGAATCTGAGGGAGTGCACACACACACACACACATCTGAGCAAGTGCAAAGTCTAGAGATGCCAATTTGTTGTAATGCATCTCATCTTTAGTGATAATATGTATGATTCATAAAGGATCCTGGTCATCTTTGAGAAGCCATGTTTTTGTGTTGCATTGCATTTGAGGAGATGTCACCTGGGAAATGCGCCCCTGTCACCAAGTAACAGATTACATCTTACGTCATTTCTAAACTCATTAAAGCATGGAGACGTCCCAGTAGAGAAACTAAATACTAATATGAAGCTGAACATGAACAGAATTGGTCTTTTGGAATAAGATCCAAATGGTATCGAAGTAACCAAGTCAAGTTAAGTTTTAAGTGTGTTGCCATTCATCATGTATAAACTCATCTGAGCATACTTAAACCTAAATACAGAACATATTCTTCTTTATCTCTTTAGATTTGAAATATTATAAAATCAAACCAGTAGATGTCTCAGTTTTGCTTCAGCAGGTCATCATGAATCCAGATAAACCATTTGTAAGAGCCGAATGTGGGATTAAATAATAGTCCAATATGACGACAGAAGCTTCAGCACACCGCCGGCGCATGTTTATGCCCTGCAGTTTAATAATAGCTGACTACATGATCCTGTTAAAAATTGCTACACCTTGATGGTCTCATCTGAATACAATGTATTATGGAGCACTAATGAGTCTAATCATCACCAGAAGTGAAAGAAAAGAAGGGATGGAGGTTTTGAGGAGAGGAAGAAGCTAGGGAAGAAAGAGGAAGATGAAGGGAGAGCCGAGAGACAGGCCCTTTGGGGTTGTGTGTGTGTGTCTGCTGTGTATGTGTGTGAGCATGCGTGCGCATTGTAGAGAAACCTGATGTGTGTCTTCCCCTCACTTCAACTCAGACTACTCGAGAAGGAAGGACCTCTCCTTCAGCTTACCCTCTTCTTTATCACTCATCTTGCTCACCCATTGTTCGGCACAGATATTTCCCATCAGCCCCTCACCATGCTGCTACTTTACAACCGTTTCCTCTCTCTCCTAGAATCGATCTATCGCCGCGGTGCCAGAAGATGGAGGAAACTCTACCGAGTCAACGGACACCTCTTCCAGGCCAAGCGCTTTAACAGGGTGAGTGTCTTCAAATCTCGCTGACGAGTAATGCTTCCATCAGTTCAGTTATGGGTCTGTCTTCACTGGGATAACATGATAAGGACCTGGTGTCAATGGAAGACACAGGAAGTGTATAATAATAGTAATTCCAGTTTGGTGTACACTGAAAAAACTGAACCGTTGATTTTAAATAAATGTATTATGTCAACCGATTTCACATAACTGTAGTATTCATTTAATGTATTTTAATGCTATGCTACTTAATACTTCTACTTTCCTACATTTTAGCAGCCCATATTGTACTTTATTCTTTACTACGGTACATCATGTGTTACTTTATAGATTCAGATTATAAACTGAAATAGAATATAAATTAACTAATAACTAAAAATGAACATTAACATTTAATTGTAGGTAAATATATCCAGAAGCCATATACAATTAATTAAAATGAGTTCCAAATGGAGCTGTGATGAAAACATTAATGCATCAATAATCAATATCCCGTCATTTAATATATAGGATTCCGAATTACTTACTTACTTTTTTGAAGCCAATACTTTTGTTCATTTACTTAAAGGTCCCATGTCATGGCCATTTCTACTGATCATAACTCCATTGTTGAGGTCTACTAGAATAGATTTACATTGTTCAATGTTCCAAACTCACATTGGTTTCTCATCCAGCATCTCTGTATAGTCTGTGTATTCACTCTCTGTCCTACACGGCCCGCAGCCTGGCTGGGAGTTTGTGTGTGTGCTCAGGCTGAGTTCAGCGGTGTCTCGTTGTCTCGCCGACCCCACACCAGTGAGCCAGCTCACACTGTCCCGCTCCTCACAGCAGCGAGCCTCGCAACGTCCCGCCAAGTGTGTATGAGGAAGTCCGCGGATTGGTCCAAACGTAACGGCTCCTCGGATTGGTCCATCCACCCAAATAGGTCACTATACCCAAGAAGTAAACAATGAAAAAAGAGAAATCCCCAACGAGGCGTTCTGGGGCAGCATAGACTGGTCTTTTCTGTGTTAGAGTTTTACTTTGAGGGTTTGTGACTCTGCAGACCGTTTACATGCAGAAAAAGCTACATAACACAAGGGGACAGGTAATAACCAGAAAAGCATGACATGGGACCTTTAAGTAAATGAATCCAGGACTTTTACCTTTATCAGAGTATTTTTTCAAATAAGTGTTGCTGGTCTGTTCTTCCACCACTGGTGATGCCATGTCTGTGCATTGAGCGTCATGTTCAGTCCGTACAGAGACAGTCAGTATCTGGAGGCAGCAGCTGCTTTTAGGGTTGTTCTATCTGTAAGAGCTAACAGATCCTGCATTGATATCATCCAGCCATACTCTGAACAAATCTGATATTGGCTTTGAATCAAAGTCCGATCCCAGGCTTCTGTATGTTTATTAAAGAAAATAGGGTTGGAGCATGAAAGCTCTTTCTTGAATTTGAAAGAATGACCTATAATCATGCTTGAGGATCTTCATCCACACACTTGTATCCTCATGTCTTGGTCTTCATCAGCAGGTGGTGTGTGAAGTGTGTGGTTTCTTGATATTCCTGCACCTCACAGTTACTGTGATTTGTTTCTTGTTAAGGTATACAGAGCAGTGTGTCAAAAACATGCTGCAGTTAAATTATATATCACAGGTAATCCGGTCAACGCTCCAGCCATTCGTTATCTGGATATTGGTGCATGATTCATGGTGTCCTAGTTATGGCTTGTGTGACAGTTGTTCCATTTTAGCTACATTCTACACACACACACACACACACACACACACACACACACACACACAGAGGTACCCAAATGCATGTGTGGGCTTCAATCCTTTTCCGGATAAAGCCCTGCTTGATCCTACCAACCTAAAACGTTGGGGTGTTCTTATTCAGGAATGCAGATATGCCACTCTGAAAGGCAGGGGAAATACATTAATGCTATTTCAAAAGAGGTCAGGTTGAACTGCTTTACCTTGGCGTTGAAGCCTCTCCTTTAGTGAGGTCATATCATGTTATTGGAGAAAATGTTTCTTTTTAAATTTGAAAGTGCAGCATTTAGTTCTATACTCACGCTAATACATCCTTTTAGATGGTGCCATACCTTTCAAACAGATAAAAGGTTGATCTTTAAAACCTTACCTTTACATTACCTTCACTGAAGCTAGGCTAACCATGTGCCCACTGTTACAATTGTCCTGGTAAGTAAAACAGCTCTTAGGATGAAACATCTCTAAGTGGATCAACCCAGTGCAGCGTTATCTTGCTGACTCATCACTTTACTCCAGCATCTCCACCTTGAAGGGGCCATTACTACTGATGTAGCCTGGCTTTTTCAATAAAAGACACAAACAGTAGGTGCATTAGGGCTAATGACTAGACTTCTGCTCTGGTCATGTATGCTGTTTAGCGGAATGCTTTCATCCAAAATACATACTACTTGTTTGCTTAAAAACTAAATATCTTTGAGGAAACTTCATTCCTGCCTTGTTTCAATTCAGATGTGGTTGGGAGTTGAGGTTGTCTTGGATGGCTTAGTGTAGACTGTATTGAACTTTGCATCCTGAATTATTAGGGTTAGGACACTTAAGCAGTTGGTTATAATAATGCTGTTGAAACAGTTTAAACTATATAAATGCAGGTGGCTGGTGTCTGTAAAGGCATGGTGGTATCACACCTGACTATTGTCGCAAAGGCTCAGCACTCTTCTAAGGGAAGTTAAGATTGGAACATCTGGAATTTTTGTACACAACTAGGTTTTCCGGCATGTTTTGGTTGAAAGTCTATTTATTTGAGTTGTTACCATGCACTTCATTCAGTAGCCTTCTTCCATCCTATGTACAGATCACTTCATTTGCAAGCATCCCATAACATGTGCAGCCCACAATACTGCACTCTCTGAGCCAAAATACTACATGCTTTCAAATTTGTATTTAAAAACAGAATATCTTTTACATTTTTAATGATATTTCTGGTAACTAGGAAAGAGTAGCCTAAAGCAAAGTACCCATTTTATAACTTGTAAACGCATTCTGCAAATGTGTCCTAGCTAGCTGTTTGATGTAGCATGATTGAGCATGCTAACCCAAGTTTTAATTTATCCATTTGTATTCATCCTTTTTCTAAACTTTACACCCTCAGCTTGCACACAATACACATTGTTGGCTTGAAGTGTCAAAGTACCTTTCCCAAATAGTTAACTTGCCAGCTAGCTTACTTACCAAATGGCAAAATGCCTAGCTCCAGAACCCCTACTAATCGTCTCTATCTATAGACCACCAAAGGCAAACAAAACCCACACTCTTGAGCTTGGCATGTCTGATCACCGGATGGTGCTGCTGGATGTCATGTCTCACCCATTGGATCCTGGCAAAAAACGTACCATAACCTTCCGTAAGACCAAGGACATAGACCATAGTCAGCTAACGTCTGCCCTCTCCTCTGCCCTATCCAGGCCCCATGCTGCACTCTCACTTGAAGAGCATGTGCACCGGTATAATAACACCCTGCATGAGTGCCTAGACAGGCTGGCACCTGAAATAACCCGAGTGGTGTCTTTCCATCGCTCTGCCCCATGGTACACCAGCTCAGAGCGCAAAAATCAGAGTGGTGGAAGATTGAGCGACTGCTCTCCATCCATTATTCCAACTGCCACCATCATAATAAACAAATCCCTGTTGAGTGGTGAGGTCACCCCATCCCTCAAGCTGGCAGCCATCAGACCTGTCCTGAAGAAGCACAACCTGGATCCTGAGGTACTCTCAAATTACCGCCCCATCTCAAACCTGCCCTTTTTAGCTAAAGTTCTGGAAAAAGTTGTTGCCCTTCAGCTTCACGAACATCTCCACACTCATGAGCTCTATGAAACCTTCCAGTCTGGTTTCAGACCAGCTCACAGCACTGAAACAGCTCTGGTCAGGGTTCTAAATGACCTACTGATGGCGGCTGACTCTGATTCCCCAAGCCTACTCATCTTGCTGGACTTAAGTGCAGCATTTGACACTGTTGACCATCGCATCATGTGTCGGCGACTCCAGGAGGTGGGAATCATTGGCAAGGCTGGACTTTTTCCACTCATACCTCACAGGAAGACAGGAATATGTCCGTCTTGGGAAAAGCACCTCCGACACACACTATGTCACCTCTGGTGTACCCCAAGGGTCAGTCCTTGGGCCACTGCTCTTTTTAATTTACATGTTGCCCCTGGGACAAATACTGAGGAGCCATAACATCAACTTCCACACATATGCCGATGACACACCTGTTTCCAAACTGCCCCGGATAAACATCTGGCGCTTTCAAAATTCTCAAGATGCCTGGAACACATACACCACTGGATGAGCAACAACTCCCTCCAACTAAGGCTGCAGCCACACGAGGACGATAACGGAAACAAACCAAAATCGTTATCAAAAAAGTCTTCCGTCCACACGCAATAGGCACCAGAAACGTGTCCGTTCACACGAGACCGCTCGACCCGCTGGAGACGCTGTAGTACATATGCCGGGCCTGTAAGTGCCGCTGTACTTCCGCCACAAAATACACCAAAAGCAGCGAAGAAGACTTCCCGCGCATGCATGGTTGCCCTTCTGTTTATTCTCCACACTGGATTTAGCAGCAGAGGTGGGGTTTCGCCGGTCAACATGTCCGTTAAAGTTTAAATCTTCCGGACAAAATTATAAAAGTGCCGGTCAAAGGTCTTCTTTGTTATTTATTGATAATAAATGAATAACGACTCTATATAATAATATAAGAATGATACAAGGAGGACGGAGCCTCTCTTTTCCTCCCCCTCTCCTGACAGCCCGTCAGCATCTGTGGTCTCATGCAGCTGGCTGATCCAGTAATGAGTGACCCGACAGTAAAAATAAACATATTTATAACTAGTTTAGGTAGTTTGAGAGGTAATTAAAATAGCTAAGGGTGATGATCTGACTTGAAGTGTGTGTTTTGTTCCGCCAATCACAGCGGGCGGAGCTGCAGGTTATCATGCAGAGCTGCGTGTCTCCTCTCCTGTCCGATTAGACTTCACTCGCGTTTATGTCCATATGTCCAGTACATTACACTCAGACTTTTCAGTCTAAGCTAGGCTAACTGTGTGCCGACTCCAACTTCCTTATTAACACAAAGACATGAGATTGACATCCATCTTCTCATCTCACTCTCCAAAAAGAAATGTAATAAATATTGTGTATTTTTTTACCAGAATGTTGAAATATTTTCCTGAAGATAAGATAATGGTTTTGGGTAAATATTGACAGATGTTCCTGCTTCAAGTCAGCATTTCATTTGTCTTTATTCTGTAATCAAGCCTATTATTATTCTTAACCTTAATCATGTTCTCTAAGGTGCAAAAATAGACCTGCGGAAAAACAAGTCTCAGAGATTGTAGGACATTACAATTAATATGTTTCATTTAACTGTTAAAATTACAAAAAATCTAATTCATATGTACATTTCAGGACACAGGGATGTAATTTAAAGATTTCCATGGATATAGTTTTATTATAAATGTATGATTTAGTCTTGGTAAAATGGACCAGTTGCTTTTCAGTCTGGGATTTCTCTGAGCGTTGTTGCTATGCCAGCTTCCAGGCTTCTGGTTGGTTCACAATGTTGTCCTCAGCATATAAATAAGCCAAGGAGAAGTAGGTCAGGTTTCTCCTCCCTATTCTCACTCCATCCCTCTCCTTTCTCTCAGACTCTACATGTCTGCCCCCCCCCCCCCCCCTCTCCTCTCCATCTCCCCCTGATGTTGCAGTGCAGAAAGCTGCCTCTCATTAGACATAATCGGGTCTCTTTAGCTCCTGTTTCCCACGTGATGAGGCAGAATCCAGCCGTCAATGCTGGCTGTTTGCCATCACAAGCGCTCTGTTAAGGATGTGACTGGCACACCAGCCTCACATGCTAGACAGAACATCCAATTAAAAAGTCCTGCTGGTTAAAGCAGGCTACTGAGAACTGAGAGGGAACGTGGTCATTTCTACCGTTGACAAGAGCTGTCTTATCAGGATAATAGCTGAAGACTGATAGATGCACATAAACAATTCCTAGTATGCTCAGGACACTCATATTTACATTTTAAATGCAATCAGAATAGCCCTAAAATTGCCCATCTGGACCCTAAAGTTGAAAATCATTAAAATATCAAATAGGAAACAGTCTGGACCCTTGGCTGAGGTATTGTCCTAGAACTCTCTAGGCTAGTCTCTTTTGACCCTCTTGCAATCACCTTGGCTGCGGTCAAATAGTCAAAGAACATGAATGGAAAACTTCATTGGGTTTGGAGAGATGAAAGAGAATTCCTCAGGGTTTAGGAAGAGACAACCGCGGTGCTAAGAGAATCTGACTGCACTCACACTGGGAGACAGATGTTTCTGATGTGCGGCTGAACGGAGTTACAGTATGGGACAGCATTATGTCCTTTTCTTTCATAAAGGATGGTCCAGTTTATCCTACTCTTAAGGAAATAGGAGAGGAAGCATTACAAATTATTTCCTATCATATAGAGAATTCTACAGAGGATGCTGTTGAGTGAGGGGAGGTTGTTGCCTCTTTCTGTCCGAGCGGGACAGCAGCTTTTACCTTTCCATCCCCAGCAGGGGGTCACAGCAGGTGGGGCCAGCACTGGGTTTAAACCACATAGATCAGCCTGTCTTGGTTCTATGGAAGCTGCATCAGGTTGTGGTGGTAATACATGTGATAGATATTTGTATTGTACCTGTGTGGCCTGATGTCACTGCTCGGATTGATGCAGTCATTGTTGGTCAGTCTGTTCTGATACGTTTCTTACTCAGAGGTGAACTAGACAGCAGATCATTTCCCGGCATATTGTGCTGTCAGTTTCCAGGCACTCATATGATCTGTCTGCCGGGCTGCAGGGAGGACTGGCAATCAATGAAAGCTTTTTTGTACTCATCCCTTTATTCCCGAGCTGCAGGACCCTTCACAACCAGATGCACTTCAGCATGACATGTACTGTAAAAGGTTGCAGTCCATATCTGCACTAGTTTCAGTCTGCTGGCTGCTGCGTAGTGAAGTTTGACAGTCTGCCCAAAGTACAATGTATAAATGATGTTATTTCTGTTTAATCAGGCTGTGCTCTTGATATGGTTATGTAGTCAATCCTGCAGTGAATATAATCGCAGAGTGGAGCAGACTGGGGTTATTAGAATATTATTACCCCTGGACCACCAGGCTGTTAAACCTACAGTCTTAATTGCAATACTCTTTCAATTACTTAACTCATATGCACTTTTTATTCTTTGATGCACTTTATAGATTTTTTCGCCATTGTTCTAAACTATTTATTCCCCCCTGTAAACGTGTTTAAGTTTGTCTGTCCTACCGACGTGTTTTTATGTTGTCTGTTTTCGTTTTCTGCGCACTGTGACAGGGTTGCACTCCAAATCTCGTTGTATGTTTTTGTACAATGACAATTACATTACATTACATTGCATTTAGCTGACGCTTTTATCCAAAGCGACTTACAGTAAGTACATTCGACCAGGAAGATACAACCTTGAAGAAAACAGAATCATATAAGTACATCAGGTTTCATAGAGCCAACCAGTTCAAGTGCTACTCAACTGGCTTATAGATAAGCCAGTCCTTTATTAGTATATAAGTGCTTTGTTAGTCATTCTATCGCTCGAAGTGGAGTCGAAAGAGATGAGTTTTCAGTCTGCGCCGGAAGATGTGTAAGCTTTCTGCTGTCCTGATTTCAAAGGGGAGCTCATTCCACCATTTTGGAGCCAGGATAGCAAACCCACGTGTTTCTGCTGATGGGAACTTTGGTCCCCCTCGCAGTGCGGGTGCAGCGAGCTGTTTGGCCGATGCAGAGCGAAGAGCACGTGCTGGGGTGTACAGTTTAACCATGTCCTGGATGTAGGAAGGGCCAGATCCATTCGCAGCATGGTACGCAAGTACCAGTGTCTTGAAGTGGATTCTAGCAGTTACTGGAAGCCAGTGAAGGGAGCGGAGGAGCGGCGTGGTGTGGGAGAATTTAGGAAGGTTGAAGACCAGACGAGCCGCTGCATTCTGGATGAGCTGCAGAGGTCGGATGGCACATGCAGGTAGACCAACCAGGAGGGAGTTGCAGTAGTCTAGGCGTGAGATGACGAGAGCCTGGGCCAGAACCTGCGTTGTTTTCTGGGTCAGCTGGGGACGTATCCTCCTGATGTGTACAATAAAGGCTTTCTATTCTATTCTATTCTATATTCACGTCACTTGCCGCAAATGTCCAGCTGGGTCAAGGACGTCACACACACTCCACTGCCCTATGCAGGGCCAGCCAGTGCAGCTTTAATGTCTCACTGTTCATGGTTCCTTCAGGGCTCAATGTTTTCTTTGGGCTTGTTTCTGTTCTTCTTCGAGATACCAGAATGATGTTCCCCAAGTGAAGTTTCAACAGATGAATACTTCTTTCGATATATTAGAACAGCTCCTGATGGCATATCATCATTTATTTATCTTGATCTGAGCTAAACACTGCATTTATTGGTAATAAAGGAAGATTTGTGGCATGTAGCAATATTTTGAGGATTCTTTTAGAACATTCAGCCGTTGAATTCCCCATTATCTAAACTCGTCTTTGGAAATGATTGGCTAAATAATCAAACAGTGTGATTCTGGAGTCTGGACTTTAAACCAATGGGAACATAAGATCTGAAGTTTCAACACACAGCCTTTTAAGTAAAAAGAAAATCTTTGGGTGATGCAACAACATGGCTGTCTTAAATAAGCTCATTAGGGTCCGAGACCAGAGGTCGGTGAAGACCCTATAGCAGGGGTCAGCAACCTTTTTGATTTGAAGTGGGGGGATAATTTTTTTTAATCTTTGCCTGTATTATTTTGCCTTTTGGATGAAACGCTTGACTAAAATCTGTTTTGCCTGGTTGTGCTCTTGAGTCCTATTTTTTGCTTGTGCCCTTACTTGTGTTTGATAAAGCCACATATCTATCATTTCATCTTGCCGTGTAACAGCAACCAACCGCATAGATAAGTTATTAAGTTTAAGCGATCAGTATCTGTTATTTACAACTTGTAGTTAACATGATGGCTAGTAGAGTTAACAAAAAAAGGGAAATTGTTGGTTGACTCTTTTTAACCTATATTCAATTACATTTACATTTGAATTTACATTTGCATTTAAATAGATAAGTAAACAATGCAGTATAATAATGCATTGAATGTGGGTTGTAATGTTGCCTATCTATTATTTTCGAGCATATTTTCCGGAGGACTGCAGAGGCTCAGATTGTGGCTCCTAGATTTGTATGGTAATGTCCTAGGGTTTGTTGGTCAAGATTTTGTTAGATGGATTTGTATAAACTACTTTACTGATATGAAAGGTCCACAGAGGATCACTGTTGATTTCTCATTTGTTTTCCCATAGAACCATCAACATCAGTTCAGTGCTTTGGTGTATGACCAAATACGGTCCGTTGAACTTGAATTAAGTCAAATAGCAGTGTAAAATTAAGAGGTGAACATTTGACCTTCTAAATATTACAAAGTCACTGTCAGCTTTTTAGAATGCTAATGTTAGCATTAAGCTGAAAGTGGTTCCACCTACAAGATCGTAGAAACAAAGGATGTACGAAGATTACACAGCAATGATTGTGTTCTAGGCAGCTAAACGATAGCTTCTTGCTCAAGTCATTCATTCATTAGCCCTGATTGGGACTAACACTATCCATTGCACTATCCATAGCAAGCTTGACTTTTAACAGTGCAACCCTGGCCTCTGCATTTAGTTGTGTAACAAATAGAATATTAAACTAAGCATTTGAAAATGTGCAAAGTTTCTATAAGTAACTATTTTAATCAGATACAAACAAACACATAAGAAAGATACAGGCTTGGTATGCAAAGCTTAATCACCAGGCTCCTGCTGTGTTTTTAGACATCTGAAAACAAGTTGAGGATAAAAAAACGGTTGAGCCTGGATATCTTGAGGTATAAAAGGCATCACTATTAAAAGGGCCGACTCCCTGGTGTCCACAGCCTGACGCAGTGACTCTTCACACTGCTGACTGGTTGGGTGCTGTGTAGGGAAAGAAACAGGACTAAAGCTGGTGATTAATTTATAAATGTGTACCTTAACCTCTGTGTAGAGTCAGATGAGAAAGACAGAAGGAAGCCTTTGAAGTCTTGCTGAAGCATTTCCATGGCAACAGAGCAGTGACTGGGACTCTCTGTTCTTTACACCGTCAGCATTCACCCCAATGAATGAATGCTGTCGACACACACACACACACACACACACACACACACACACACACACACACA
>CALSBZ010045248.1:125235-140361 GCA_943591055.1 Gobionotothen gibberifrons | reverse complement strand
GGGGGCCTCATCTTGCGGAGGGGGCCTCATCTTGCGGAGGGGGCCTCATCTTGCGGAGGGTTCTTCATTTTGCTTAGCCTCATCTGAAGTGCAAATGCGGCGCACCTACTGCCGGGATTCCACCGGGTCCGTCTGCGCCGCGGTTTTGGTCCGACCTCCTCCAGTGTCATAAAACCACCGGGCGCGTCTCAGAAGCGGAGCGTCTTGCCTGCCGGCTCGCAGTTTTTGTTGATTCGGGCATATTTCCTGGACAGGCTATTTTGTACAGACAAAGTTAATAATAATTATAATATCCCAGTTATAAACGACATGAGGTAAAAAAATGCATTCATCATCAGAATTATTATATATATATAATTTACACAGTGCCTGTAAACCGGAGGAGAACGCTGGCATTTCTCCTCCTACTTGAAAGACTACGGAGGCAACATTTGTTTATTTTGGGGATGGGCCGGATGCTCTGACCGGTGCACTTCCTGCCCGGCGCTATGCAACGCCTCGCGTTGAAAATAGACTTGCATTTCTATTTTTAGCGGAGTCCAGCGCCGAGACGCTTCTAGGACGCTTCTGGGACGCTTCTGGGACGCTTCTGGCCGTAACGCTTCTGGCCGTAACGCTTCTGGCCATAACGCTTCTGGCCATAACGCTTCTGGCCGTAACGCTGCTTGTCTGGTGGAATAGCACCCATTGACTAGAGTGGCCGCGATCGCTGTGAACGCCACGGTGCAGTAGTAACAGCCCGTCCACACGGCGGCGTGCGTTGAAGCTTCAACGCTTCTGCCCATTCACTTTGAATGGGGTGACGTCACGCTTCGCCAAACTGCGTTGTGGTTCCGTCGCTTCGCTTTGCTCGCTTCAAAAGTTGAGCAATGTTCAACTTTTGATGCTTCGACGGAAGCGTCAGCTATTCAAATAATATGCCAGTACAAGCTCTAGCCAATCAAACCGCGTGCTTGTGTGTCCGGGGCGGGAGATTCATGTGATTGGTTTTTGGTCGAGTTTCAGACAAGCCCGCCGGGAAGCTTCAACCCACGCCACCGTGTGGACGCTGCGTACACCTTAAAATACTGCCAGACTGTTGAAGCCATGTTGGCGAGCTTGTTTTGCCGCGCACAGAGAAAAGTATCATGTATTTTACGTCATCGGCCTTTATAGAGAGCACCGATCGATCGGCAGAGAGGGAATATCGGCCGATATCGATCGGTGGCCGATCGATCGGATCATCCCTACTATTTATCGTTCATTTTATTTTATTTTAAAATGGAGCAGCTGTCAGAAAACACAATCCTCCCCAGATTAATAAAGTATTATGATTTTGATTGAATCATTATGATTTCATTTCATGTATTGCTCTCTTTTTCCTTCTTCAACTGCAGTCACAAGCTGCAATAATATGTTCTACTTAATCTTAAACCTCGTAGGCCTACCTGTATATGTGAGAGCATCTATGCACTCACTGCATTGTGCCCTCTGCAGGACATCAAGGCGGTGGTGGACGGGATTGACGGCATCAAGCTGTCCCCCGGCCTGGCCCTGGGGCTCGGGGACTTCGACCTGATCCGGGTGATCGGGCGGGGGAGCTACGCCAAGGTGCTGCTGGTCCGGCTGAAGAAGAACAAGCAGGTGTACGCCATGAAGGTGGTGAAGAAGGAGCTGGTCCACGATGATGAGGTGAGACAGAAAGAATGTGACACAGGTGCACCGTACTAATAGAAAATCAGAACTCTCTAAAGATACACAAATATTTCCCCTGTTGCCCTGCGATCATGCATTCAGATGCAGATGTGTTTATAGAGAATACAGCGACCCTCAATTATCAATGTATGTGTTTATGATCAACAGCGTTAAGGCAAATACTGTTTATATTCATTCAGTCCAAATACTCAATTCCCCCGTAGCTCCCCACATCTCATCACATAGTCCATGACTTGTGATAAACAGCACTCAGTAATGTTAGGGTACTCGGTATGAAATATGTTTGCCCATAGGGGCTTCTTACGAATGAAGGCAGAGTTCAGGTGCTATACTGGTGATGTGTGATCAGTACAAAATACAAATCAAAGTTCACAAGCAGTATTTACTATTTGAGGGTTATCTTCAACATGGTTTCTGTCGTTGGGCTTAGTTAAGCAGAAATGACTTCACTTCTAAAAGGGGTAAATTAATAATCTTTTTTCTCAAAGCAATGATAAACCTGTGAGTTGGATGTAGAAAAGTCAGAATCAATATGGAATTTTTTTATTTTAAAGTTAATTCAGATTGAACATAGTAAATTATGGTGTCTGTCCAAAAAAAAAACATTACTTATTGTGAAAACCACCCTTGAATGATTGGATAGTAGACTAAAAGCTTTAGGAATCCAAACTACAACATGTAATAAGTACCCTGTATCAAGATTGATGCAAAACAAGTGACATTTGACCTTTTTAGAGATTTAGAAAAGAAAAAAAACCCACTTCTGGGGTCATTTGGGTGCATTTTTCATATCTATGGCCCCCCTCGGTTTATTTTGATGATTGACACCTCTTTTTAACCGTTAGAGCCAATAGAATCGAGAGGGAAGTTCCTACAATCCATCTAAACATTACCCATTGGTGAATGAGTGATGCGTAGCCAGAATACCCAAAACCGGAAGCTGTCATACACTCTGGTAGCAGCTAATATGAAATCTCTGTTATTGACATAAATATGAAGATGGATTATCAGTAATCATTTCAAAGTGACACAGACACATTGGATTAAGCTTCAGCAGTGTTGTATGCGTTTTAATGCCATTGAACACAACTTTTGATCAGAAAACAGCAATGGTAAGACTTATTTTTTTCGTTTTGGTCCCGTAAAGCTACGTTGTGTGTCTGGGTTAGCTTCCCCTGCCGCGAGTTTGGTCGCTCAGTGATCCGATAAGTAATAAGGTATCTACCGTGAGTTCTGTGCTAGGTGCGTTAGCATTTCTTCGCTCAGGGCTAATTCAGAGGCTTGGTATTACCCTTGTGTTTTGTTTAGCTAAAAATGGTTAATATTGTCTGATAGCTGAGTTTCTTCCCGTTAAGTGGGTATGAAACATTCATAGTTTGTTAAATGTTAAGAAGCCCTCAGACGCTGTTTCTTGCAAGATGTTGCGTTTTGCCCCCGGTACCGGGGGCATGGGGCTTAACTGGTTGGGCACAGGTCTCTGATTACATACTGATGTACATAACGGATTGTTTTGGTTTATTTCAACTCGGGTCCCATTTTTCTGAAGCCATTTTGATAAGTTGCCCTCAACAAGGTAAATACTGAGATCTGAAAACGGGAACAGTCAGACAAAGCCCTGATCTTTGCTTCGATAAAATGTTTATTCTTTCCTCACCAAGATAACTTGTACAAGACTAAAGCAATGGTCAGTTTTTGCAATGCAAGGCACCCCCCTTCTTTTATTCTTTGGTTTGCCCACAAATAGACAAGGAATAAGTCATTCTTGTGGACAAACCACTCAATGTTTACCAGGGCTGGGAGGGTCACTTTACAAATGTATTCTGTTACAATTAATAGTTACTTGTCAAAATATGTAATATAACCAGTAACCTAATCTGAGTATCACAATATAAAAGTAACCTGATTACTTTCCTTTACTTTTGGATTACCTCAATATCAAATACAATCCAAATATATAGAGGAGAAGATAAATATCAATAAGATGTTTGTGCTGTGTGTACTGAGTGTATTATGTAACCCACAATGTCACCTTAGAAAAGAAGAAACCAACATATTTAGAATAAAAATCAAGTCCTCTTAAATTATTGGCTAGTCCTACAGAATAGTAAAGTTAAGAATGTTTTTTTTGTTTAATACTTGCATTTGAATACATCAGGTGTACTCCTACTGCATTAAAAAAAAGCCTAAATAAAAACCAAAAAGGAAAATCAGGCAGTAAATCTATCTATAATATATCAATCTTTAATTTAAAACGTCTTGTAACATTGTCTTCCTGCATGTAATCCCCATATTTTTTATGTAACTGTAAGGGAATACAGTTACCTTTTTTTTGTATCCTGATGACCTAATCCTGTTACATGTAATCTGATACTCCCCATTCCCAAGGCTGATATTGTCGCTCTGAAAGTCAGTGCATTTGTAATAAAGGCCGGATCATTCAAAGCTCATCAGAGAATCATTGCACACCAACAAACACAAAACAGTCTGATAAAACTGATTTGCGAAAAACTGATATTTGGCAGTTGGATTCATGCAACACAATTCATATACTAAAAAAACGTTTAAAAGAAATGTAAAGTGCTTCCTCCTGTTGATTGTTCAGTTGTTGGTGCTGTGGGAGCCCACTAGATGGCGATATTGTTCAACAGATACCTCCTGGACAGTAAAGTGAAAACACAGGCTGATGTTTCCAACCAGGATCACTGTCCTGCAGCTCCTGCAAGCACCCACCATCTGCACAACATCTGTCACAGGCTGCATAACTCCACTCAACATCTTCTAATATGTTCTCCTCTTCCACATGTCAACACTTTCATTTGAAAACATTGTTAAATCCTTGTGACAAAAGCAAAAGATCCACGAATGCAGTTTACCCTAATGAATGGGATTTAAGGAAACGATGTAGTCTTTCTAATGTTGTGATAGGACATTCATGTATTCATGGCTCGACTCATGCACATTCATTTAATAATGTATCTCTTTGGTTCTGACATCAAAGGGAGCTCTCACAGACAAACTACTAAAGGAGCCAATACGAGAGATGTTGTCGTTGCATATTCTGCATAATTAGAGATTCCTCAAGTAATAATGAGTTGACCAGGAGGGATTTAGTATCAAGTACAAAATATACATAAAAGATGAACCAACTTAATGACACTTTAAATCGGCATAACACATCTCCGGCTCAGGCTAGGCACTCAGCTCTTTAACTGAAGTGCGGACAATTCAAACCACAGCTGACTGATACCAATGATGGAAAACGGACCTCTGCGCAGATACAGTGGCCATACTTAAAGTAAACTTTTGTATTATGTAAACCCCTTCCTTTTTACTTCCTTGTTGAGTTTCGCTTCAGTTATCCAAACAATTCGAATAACTCTGGCAATTACTTTCAAAATGTATTATGTGTTTTCATTCAAAGACAAATGTAGGATTGAACCATATTTGTCTGTTTTTAACCTTACAAAATAAAAAGATAAAAAAATAGCTTCTGTCAAACTGGTCTGACTGTGCTACAGCGTACGATTACAAGACTTCATAAACCCTAGTCAAATAATAATAATTCCATCCCTGTAATGTCTTTGCCTGCACACAATATAATGAGTTACCACAATAACCCAAACATCTCTCTCAGCTCCAACACGTCAGCCCCTCACTGCATGCTTTCACTTCAGATAGAGACCAACCTGAAAGTGCATTTATGCTGTAATCTGTTTGCAGGAAACTCACTGAGAGAGTGGCTTTACTCCTTCTTTTAGCATTAACATGTTTGTAGCAGCTGACTGAGTTATCTGGACTGTTTGTCTTCAGAATGGAAAGGGTCTATCCTCCAGGGCCACGATTGGCTCTGCCACTCTGGTGTACACCGTGGGGTCATTATATTCATGAATCTGGTTTAATAATATAATATACCTAAATCATGATCTGTAAAAAGGTCTGGTGCTTTGTGAAGTCTTTCTGCATGGAGTTCAGATCAAACAGGCTGACCTTGGACATAACATTGTCTAATTCAGGGTGTCAAACATATGGCCCGGGTGCCAACACCTGCCCGCCAGAGGCTCCAATCTGGCCTGCGGGATGACTTTTCAGAGTGTACAAATGACAGAAAAGACATGAACCCCAGTTTTCACAACTTTTATGAATGTATGCATTTGATATGTTTACATTGTATACATTGTCAAGGCAGCTCCCCCTTTAGTTTGTATGGTGCTGTGTATAGATAGTTCATTACATGTCTTCAGGGACTGGTCAGCTTTCTGTCCCCAGAGTCAGAACTAAACATGGAGAAGCAGCGTTCAGTTATTATGCTCCAAATATCTGGAACAAACTCCCAGAAACCTGCAGGTCCGCTGCAACTCTGACTACTTTTAAATCCAGGCTGAAGACTTTTCTTTTTGTCGCTGCTTTTAATTGAACTTTTCATATCTTATACTGCACTGTAACTTTTATCCATGTATTTTTTTTTTCTTTTAATGTTTATTTTATTAGCTTTTCTTTTTAATGACTGATTTTAAATGCCATTTTCTTAATGTCTTTAATTTTTTGTAAAGCACTTTGAATTGCCTTGTGTTGAAAAGTGCTATATAAATAAACTTGCCTTGCCTTGCCTTACATGTGAACATGTTCAGAATCTACTTTTTGCACTAAAACAAAGGGAACAATTTGAAATTGTGGTTATTTATAGGTTATTATGCTCGGAGTATACTGGTCTGGCCCACTTGAGGTCAAATGTGGCCCCTGAACTCAAATGAGTTTCACACCTCTGCTCTGAATAGAGCATTCATAATGTTGTTTTCATTTCCGCCTTAGCCTTTATTTCCATAGTGCGACGCACAAAGCAAATGTAAAAGCTTGACAGACAATACCAGACAATAATGGGTGGATCTGCGATGGTTTTGCAACCTGGAGTGGCCCTTTATCTCTCACTAACAATGCCCTGGGTAATGACCAGAGACTGGAGGTAATGACCCCTCTTATAGGATTGTGTATCTGTGGCATGGCGTGTCTCCCCCTCTCTGTTTAACCACAGAGAAAGTGTATCGATCAGACACATTGATTGTTAATACATTATCTCTCCCCCCCCCCCCCCCCCCCCCTCTCCAGGATATTGACTGGGTGCAGACAGAGAAGCATGTGTTCGAGCAGGCGTCCACCAATCCATTCCTAGTAGGCCTCCACTCCTGTTTCCAGACAGAAAGTCGGTAAGAGCATGAGGAGGCTGACATCTCAGCTGCAGCTCACACACCTGACAGGACCTTTCAGAATACTCTCTGATGATGCTCTGCTCTTTATTCAATCATCAAGCTGCTATATTTCCTATCATTTCATGCAATATCAGCATTTCAGTTCTTAAGGTGCAAATCCATCAAAAGCTCCAACATGTTGAAGATCCAACCACAACATTATGTGCATTCATATGTGGATATTGTATATGTTATGAATAGGTCCTGGATATTTTTGATAGTTTTCCTTCCCTTTCATTACCTTATATATTATTCAGATTATTATGATCTCCTAATTGCCTTCTGCATTGATGTGTCCTCAGTTTTCACTCGTGAAAAATAATAACGTGGTGTAATTTTTTCTTTAGAAGAGTGTCTCGTGTGGTGATCTTCAAAAACAAATGGATGACCCAGCCATACCATACAAAGACATTTGAACATAGAGTTGAATTAGCAATAGTTTTACATTCCTCTCAGCTATAATGCAAACACAAAAGCTGACAGATTATATATTCCTGAAAACAAGAGTTATGTGGGACTGTATACCTGGGACCTGCTGTATAATCTACAGCAGGTACATTTATTGTGTTTTGTATTTGGATGTAGAATATACCTTGTAAAGAAGCATATGGATTGAAATGAAAGTGATGAGCTCATATTATCTTTTATAACTGGACTCCTTATGATATCATCTGCAGGGAATGTCATGATGTATTTCTTTATTTCTGCCTATTAACACAAGATGTTCCCATCATGCTCGCTTTTGCAGGTTATTCCTGGTGATAGAATATGTGAATGGCGGGGACATGATGTTTCATATGCAACGACAAAGGAAGCTTCCGGAAGAACATGCAAGGTGAGCATCCTGTTCCTGAACACATATAGCTTGTCTACATCGCTTTATCTTTGCCAAATGTTGTAAAAGAAAAGCCAGGAGCAGGTAGAGGGACTGCTGTGGGCCTCCAGGAACACCCTGTGTGATCAGAGGAAGGGTGTGAATGTATGACTGGATGTGTGGTAGCTACAGGAAACACATCTATACACAAGACTAAATGTTTGGGTTCAAACTTTTAAGAGGCCCGATTTAGCTTGTTGGGCTTTTCCCTTCTCTGTGTTTGATAGGTTTGTGTGCATGGTAATGCTCTACAAAGACTACAATCCAGAGGGAGTTTCTCTCCCACACACTGCCTGAAACGCCTCCATTGGACTCCTTTGTTTTCTTCATTAACATAGTGACATCACTTTGTAACACTCGTGCTTCTATTGGCTAGCCTCCAACGCATTGTACATGAAAGGCTCAGGGGCGAGACATCTCTAAGCTGTTGACCAATCACAAGCTGGCCAGCTAACCAGTCAGAGCAGACTGGGCTCTGGTTTCAGACAGAGGGTGAAAAGAGGTTCTGCAATACGAGAGAGTATGAGAGAAAAATAGAGCTTTCTGAACATTACAGCATGGAGACGTGTCCCATGTCCTCTTTAAAGTATGTTATGTAAAGCACAGGGTGTGTAGTATGTTTGCTAGAACATAAAGCATCAGCTTCATGAAAGCATCTTGCGTTTTGTGGTGCACTGAGAGTGCGTGTTAGAAGATCCCCAGTCTCAAGCGCTCCTGCACCACAAAGCTCTTCTCCTCACAAACCCTAATGCGGTGCTTCAGCAGCTCCATGCACGTGGCTGCGCTGCCAACATCCAATGTAACACTTCTTTTTCCCCCCACTGAGAAATATAATGAGCACCCATAATTCATTGGGCCTGCGCACTTGCGGGGCATTCCAACTGCGGCTCTGATAAATGCTGGATCAAAGGCTGGGTAATTTAGAGAGGCACCGTTGGGCCCCTATCGGCCCCTGCAATCTGTATTCTGGAGACAGTGGCTGTACATATGCAAATCACTCATAATGATTGTACATATTCATGAGCAGCGCACTTAGAGAGAGCCCTGCTGCATTCCCCCGCGCCGTGGGGAGGCGGGCCGGTGGGCGATGGATGCTGCTGATAGGATGCAGCTTCTATCAGTCTGATGTAAGCACCAGAGCCACGGCGTACAATGGAGGCTGTCACAGAGAGAGCGTGGGGGAGCGATGTGGGATTTGTGATGTCAAACATCTCTCCACGACAGTCTCTCCCTCACTGTTTGACAATCGTGGAATTACAGCAGGCGGGGGCCCGTCACTGTTAATGAAGGCTTATCTCCCAGAGACAGAAAACACTCTACCTACACATGGAGAGGAAACGCTACTGACTCACCAAGAGGCACAACAAGAACATCCAATCACGGTCAAAACAAGAGGGTTATGTTTGCTATAAATATATGTTCACCATGAGGGGAATAATGTACTTAAGGAAGCTCTTTGCACCTCTAAAAAGCACTGATCAATTAGAAATAACCATGCCTGCTGCACGGCTGCTATGATTTTATTTTTTTAAGTTTGAGTAATGATTTGGAGGCACAGTGAACATGTACTTAACATTCCCCCTCGTTAAAGGAGTCTTCCGCCCTGGAGGCTGTAGCTTTTAGAAGGTGAACAAGTTGGTCGTAAGCATGGTTGGTTCAAGTCGCTTCATTACTTTTGTAGCATGTATGTTCTCAGAAGATACCCTGGTGATCTGTCTGATCAGAAGACATTTCGTCGTGATGATGGCACTATGACTAAAGCTTACAGTGTTCAGAATGGAATGGGTCCATCCTCTGGGGGCCATGAATGCACTCTAACTTTGGCACTTTAGACCATGTGGTCAATTGTGTTCATTCCCGTCTATCTGGTTTACTACAATTTGTGGAGGAAACTTCTGTGTAGCAATGCAGTGGGAGTCACCGACTCATGAAGGAGACACGAGGAGAGCTGGAGCTTTGATGGCAAACACTGATGATTTATTGTGGAGTTTCGGCCGGAGAGTTTGACAAGACAGGTGGTGTGTAACGGGTTGACACAGCGGTTGCCAAACCAATTCTGAAGAACTCTTTCTGCAGCTCGATGTTTTATCTAGTTCGGAGTGTAATAATCAACATTCTTTATCAGTGAGACTAAACAATATGGACCCTGAATCTAACTAGAGCTCTCGTCCATAGAAAAGAATGCGCGCCAGGGAACCTTGTCCCTGAACAGTAAACTATGGCGGCTTGTGCTCTGTCATAGACTGGCAACAACAATGCGCCCAAGCTGCCCCTCCTTAAGAGAGATAGCAGCTATACCCAAGGCCGTAGACCAATGCCATGGGAAAGGAGACAGTGAGAGGAGAACATTATGAACTGTGTCAAAGGATGAATACCTAAGCAAATTATTTCCCTAACAACAGTGATTTGTAAAATAAAAAAAGAGATAAATGCATCATGATTTGTAAAAAGTTCAGAATTCATGCTTTGTCAAGTCTGTCTGAAGAAGACAAGCAAACCTTGTTTCTTGTTTTCTGAATGGAGTTTGAATCGATCACGGCTCAGCTAAAATGGTGGCTGCTCCATTAACATCCATCATTTGAATAGATGCTGCAGAGATGTTATCGTTTACATTCGCCGCTTTGCATTGAATTGGTTTGTTATTGCGTCGCAAAATGCAAATGGCTTGACAGACAGTGCGGTTATGAAAAGAACCACAACATATATTTTTCACCTGGAGTGCTACAAGAGAGTGAAAGCACCGGCTGTGTTTTAATCATAGACTTTTATGAGTGAAGGCAACACATGTGCAGCTACCACAGGCTATAGATAACCTGTGGTGTTGTGTACCAGAGGACATCTTTGGCCTGATGTACGCCCTCAAGGTCACAAACATCGTTTTGTGCATTTCTCTCTTCACAGATTTTATGCTGCTGAAATCTGTATCGCTCTGAACTTCCTGCATGAAAAGGGCATCATCTACCGAGACCTGAAGCTGGACAACGTTCTCTTGGATCACGAGGGACACATCAAGCTCACAGACTACGGCATGTGCAAGGTAAGACACGCATTGATTTTTCAGTCCACTGTGTGGACGGCTAGCGTGGATGATCAATAATGCAGTAGATCAGCATCGACTGGAAGTACTGATTTCTTTGTTTTTTGTCCATCAATCGTTCTCTCACACATCATATACTTTATTTATTATCACTCCGCCCTGTTCCTCCTCCTCCACCTCACCAGGAGGGGATCAGACCAGGGGACACCACCAGTACCTTCTGTGGAACACCCAACTACATCGCCCCTGAGATCCTCCGAGGAGAGGACTACGGTGAGTTCCGAACAACAAGAAATGTTTTTGATTGTAAATACCAGCAGAAGTCCAAAAGCACAGGACGGCTCTTGAAAGCATGAACATTCAGTTGTGGGCCGTAATTACAAAAAGACGGATCTTTGTTTTAAATGAAGGTATAATCAAAAGGATGTTAGAGGGTTCATCGGTTGAAAAGCAAATGGGACATAAATGCTATGATCAACACCATTTAAGGCCCTATTCTGTTTTGGGTGTTCCCTCTCCTGTAGTGTGTGTTATAGGTGTGTGTGCATGTCAATGGTCTGTTTACTTCCTTAATATAGTGACATCCCTATATAACACTTGTACTTCTATTGGCTAGTGCTCTAACACATGGACGTGATAGGCCAAGGGGCGGGACAATTCTAAGCGGTTGAGCTAACCGATCAGAGCAGACTGGGCTCTGGTTTCAGACAGAGGGTGAAAGGAGAGGCACAGGCAGTATGAGACAAAGAGCTTTCTGAACATTAAAGACATGTCCCAGGAGAGACACTACATACTGATATACACCTGAACATCAGCAGGAGAGGACTCTTTAAAGTAGAGACACTACATACTGATATACACCTGAACATCAGCAGGAGAGGACTCTTTAAAGTAGAGACACTACATACTGATATACACCTGAACATCAGCAGGAGAGGACTCTTTAAAGTAGAGACACTACATATTGATATGTATTTAGCCTTAACTGCATCAGGCACATTTCTTAGTAGTAGTGCGTGTACAGAGAGAACATCTTTCACCATTGACCAAACATGCCTGAGTTGGTCATTCATAACAATGATAATTAGTTTCTCTGAGTCTTGTTTGACTTAAGAATGTTTTTGTTGTGCCCCCCCCCCCCCCCAGGCTTCAGCGTGGACTGGTGGGCTCTCGGCGTGCTGATGTTTGAGATGATGGCTGGGAGATCCCCTTTTGATATTATCACCGACAATCCTGACATGAACACAGAGGAGTACCTCTTCCAAGGTGAGGCGAAGGAGATAACTATACATAGAGTTTAATACACCTGTGAGATACACACCTGTGAGATACACACCTGTGAGATACACACCTGTGAGATACACACCTGTGAGATACACACCTGTGAGATACACACCTGTAGGCACGGCCGTCTAGGACCGCGACAACAGGTTATTATTTTGAAACCCTTTGCTACTGCACTTTACTTTGATTGCACATGTAGTTTATCAATGCTGTCAGTAAAAAACATGTATTTTAGGGTTATGAGGCATAACGCTACCCTGTAAAAGCAACAATACCACAAAGTAACATTATGAAACAGCTATCATAAATGATCAAATTATAGCTGGGTCTGAACATGTTTTCATTATTTGGGGAGGCAGGACTGTGCTTTTAAAAATTGTGCTGGCATGGAAATTTGACCAACAGAATAAAAACCGAGGAAAATGTTGTCCTGATGAAGGAGCTGGCGAAAATATTATAAATCATTTGTAATCATCCTGTGGAGATCATACATTTCTGAACAAATACCATGGCAACCAGTGTTAGACAGACAATAATAGCCTTGGGGGGGTATTTCTTTCTCAAAACTGTTTAATTTGGATTATAAATGATGGATGTTTCTGCAGTTCTTAATCACTAAATACATATTTACAAAAGTATATTTTCACTTTAAAGTTATTTATTTAGAAAAGTCATACAACAGTTTTATTCTGTAATGTCGGTCCCTGTTTCATGATCAGGAGTGTCTCCAGCTCCTCACTACTCCTCGCTTTATGGATTAGCAGTAGAGGGATGTTGGGAAATCAAATATGAGTATTGAGAGCGTCTGGCAGGCTGTTTGGTGCCATTTAAACAAAAACATGTTAGTTTAACCCTTTGTGACGCATAACTGAGAGTCTGAGAGTGTGGAAAACAGATGCCATGTAAATAACATAATCACCTCTGGGCTGTAAAGGATGTATGTGTGTTTGTAAATCCAGGCTTAGATGGGTCTGCATGCTTCATTCAAATGAGTGAATCTCAGAAATAAAGCTAATGTTATTTCTCTCACATGTTAATTAGCTTTAGTTTGCTGGAGTCTCTCAATCCACTCCTGTTTTATTTTAGTTTGTGAGATGTATTGGCATTTGAGTAACTTATTGTTGCATTTACATTAGTGATATCATTTGAGTGAAGGAGTTCAAGTATCTCGGGGTCTTGTTCTCGAGTGGGGGAACAATGGAGTGTGAGATGGGCCGGAGAATCGGAGCAGCGGGAGCGGTACTGCAGTCGCTTTACCGCACCGTTGTGACGAAAAGAGAGCTGAGCCAGAAGGCAAAGCTCTCTGTCTACCGGGCCATTTTGGTTCCTACCCTCACCTATGGTCATGAAGGATGGGTCATGACCGAACGAACGAGATCGCGGATACAAGCGGCCGAGATGGGTTTTCTCCGCAGGGTGGCTGGCGTCTCCCTTAGGGATAAGGTGAGAAGTTCAGTCATCCGGGAGGGACTCGGAGTTGAACCGCTCCTCCTTCGCGTCGAAAGGAGCCAGTTGAGGTGGTTCGGGCACCTAGTTAGGATGCCACCTGGGCGCCTCCCTAGGGAGGTGTTCCAGGCACGTCCAGCTGGGAAGAGACCAAGGGGTAGACCTAGGACCAGGTGGAGGGATTATATCTCTTCGCTGGCCTGGGAGCGCCTTGGGACCCCCCAGTCAGAGCTTGTTGATGTGGCCAGGGAAAAGAAAGTTTGGGGCTCTCTGCTGGAACTGCTACCTCCGCGACCCGACCACGGATAAGCGGGAGAAGATGGATGGATGGATATCATTTGATAAGGCTAAGGAAAATAAGAACATGCACTCATTTTGGTATTTAGTTTTTATTTCCTATTGATGTAAATGTTTTGTCTGTGTTTATTTCTACCTCAAAAGTGAGCGATTTATGAGTTTAATAATCTGTTGGCAGAGTATATGGTCTCTTAAACCCCATTGGATGACCATATGGTGGTCAGGCAGGGAAAAAAAACAACTGGTTTCTTAATGTTTTAAACTAAAGGACATTAAGAAAATCTGTTGCATGTGAGCTGAGCAAGAAATGAATATTTGAGTAATGAATGTAACGCTGTGGCGTCGGGGGTTTCGATTGCCAGTTCGCTTGAGAGAAAAATGTGTGTCAACTTCCCACAATGCTCTATATCTGCCCATCATTGTTGTGTTGGATAGCTGTATCTGATGGTTTTCCAAATGAAGGATGAAAGCAATGATGCCATAATAACTGTTCAGAGTTGTGAGTCTTTCCTCATAATGTCATACGGTACATGGCAGTGCATCCGTCTACAGCTCTGTGTAAACGTGTCAATGCCTTTGACGCTGAAGAGAAGCAGCATTTTGAGCATGCACTCCTGGAATTTGCCTCGGTTACTTTATTTATTTTCTCTCAATAGTGTCTGTGAGTGCTTCAAGTGTCAAATGATAAAGGTATGTTATCATTCTGCACGAGAAAACATCTTGTGCATCAATGGAGAATGGTGTCCAGCCACACATACAGTATGTCTCCAAATGATACCTGTGCACATGTCTCTAAGGCGGGAACATACGGTCGGGGACATTGTTTTGAACAGATTTGGAGACCCACAGAAAGCCTCGAGTAGATGTGGAACTTGTGCAGATGAGAGGATGTCCCTCACTGCTACGTGCAGTTACCATACTTGTCAACCCTCCCGATTTTCGCGGGAGACTCCCGATTTCATGGCCCTCTCCCGGTTTCCTCCCGGGGTCATATTTCTCCCGCATTTCTCCCGATTTCTGACCAAATCTGATTTACTCAGGACTGTTTCCACTCGGACTTTAATACAGCTGCACCATTGTTTGGTTTCCATGGTAACACGTCTCTTTAGTAGCGCGTGCAACTGAAAGTCTGAGAGGGTGAGGAAGATTGTCACAGAAAAGAGACTCCACCCTCTGCTCACTGCTTACAACTACAAGAAGCATGTTAATGTTAATCTAATACAGCTCCGGCGATCCACTAGCAACCCCCC
>CALSBZ010045248.1:71954-90365 GCA_943591055.1 Gobionotothen gibberifrons | reverse complement strand
AAGGTGGGGCTAAGGTGGGGCTAAGGTGGGGCTAAGGTGGGGCTAAGCCATTTCTTGGTATGGCTGTAGCCTACCCCAGCCATACCCTGGCGCTGCCACTGGTGGGATGTATGGGGCGGGCCATTCTGCGCATGCGTTAAATGCGTTAAATATTTTAACGCAATTAATTCAAAAAATGTATTACCGCCGTTAACGCGATAATTTTGACAGCATTACTTAAAATATATTTTAACATATATTCTTTTTGCATATTTTTGGAATTATTATTTGCTTTACTTTCTGCTGACACTAGGTGGGGCTGGACCTGACCCGAATGACGAGTTGCCACTGCACAGAAGAGGAGCTGGATAGGCTTTCACTAATAACAGCATTGTGAAAACACAATGCCCTGAGCTCTTTAAGATAGGATGCTGTCTAACCATTAAGGGTTTTAATGGCAAGAAGAAGACTTTCAAATTATATTCTGTACTTTGTGTCATCTGTGTCCCAATGTCCTTTCTTATCCATAGCACCGGATTCTGCCCATCCATCAGCTGGCCACTTCTCCTTTTTAAGGGTACCAGGGCTTTAGCCGAACCAAGAGCACATTAGGTAAGAGGCATTAGTTATTTAAAAAAAAAAAAAATTCTTATTTGAATACTTAGTTATGGCTGTAATTAAATTAGGGAAGACAAATGACTCACAACTTTAGAAGTGTCTTCACTGTGAGATGAGAGGATCTCAAGTCTGTGTGAGTCAAGATGTGGTTAGTTTAGTTTAGCATAAAGGCATCCCAGAATTTGAGTAACTCTCCAAAACAGAAAAGTTGACAATCCCGCCCACTTTAAACAGCAATGAACCGGGTGTGTGGAGGTGTGGAAGCAGGCTGCAGGCCTGAATAACAGCCCATGTGACTGTGACTGTGACTGTTGTCAGAGCGTCCCCGAAAACAGCAACAAGAGTTTGCCAAACAATTCATACTTGCAAATTCATTGCTATGCAATAACAAAGTAACTCTGCTAAAAACATTATGCAACGCAGCTTTTGCTTGGATGAAAAACAAGAGAAGACCTGGAGTCATGGCCATCACATCCAGCAAGACCCTCATGTTCGCAGATAATGTGCAAGGAGAGGGAAGGGCAGCAGATAAAAGTGTGCGGGTAAATGATGCGCACAGATGAAAAAAGGAGAGCAAGAGGACAAGCACTGCATGCTGGCAGCGTTATGAATCATTGAAAACGGCTTGGCACACACTCGATACTGTCTAGCAGCTCTGGCCTCGATAGAGTGAGAAGGTTGATAGAAGCACAAGCTTTGTATCCATTACCACTTAATGTACACACACATAGAGTGATGCAGTACTGCTGGACGAATGGCTTCATGCCTGCACTGATCAGCCTGTCCTGAGACCTGCAGCCATCTGACCCCTGACAGCACACTGCTTGCTGAGTCACTATCAGTGCACTGTGGGTAATATGCTGCACAGATCTCAGAGAAATCTCATCTTTTATGTGTCTTTCACCTAACATAAACACGACTGTTGACTATCCTGGCTCCAACATGGTTGGCTGATATCAGGACTAATGAAAGTCTACACACTTTCCGTCGCAGACTGAAAACCCAGCTGATTCTGCTGCACCTTGGCCAATAAACCTAACCTAGAATTGTAGTTATTAAAACATTTGGGTCAACTGAGACTAATGCACCAGCACTTACTGTACACTGGTTTGTTTGTGTGGGACTCCGGTGCTGAATAGTTCAACATTTCTGACAGTGAGTTGAGAAGATTAATGTCAGTTTCAGATCACTGTGTACATGGTGGGAGCAGAACGTGGTTAGCCTGGCCCTGTCAAAATAAAAAATAAATAAACCTAGTTTACATCTCTGGAGCCATGAAATAACTTTGAAGTTATATTAATACGTTTATATTTCTGTATTGGATATGTGTGCTACCATCTCTAATCTCTTAAATCTTGTTTTATTACATTTGTGGGGGAAAAAGGAGTAAGGTGTTTTTTTGTTTTAATAGTTTATCCATCTGCAGTGCCAAGTACTTCTATGCATCTTCCATGGCTTAATGGTCAGAGAGTGTCATTGAGCTCAGTTTTAGTGTCTTTTTAGACACCAAGGTATCATGATGACCTCACTGTGACACTTCAGGCGGCTGCACACAGTCACAGCACCTGACTGTTGTTCACCAACAACTTCCAGCATGTTACTCCCCAAACCCACAAACTGTCACTGTTACACACATTAGATAAAATGTGAAAAGCTAAAATTAGGCTGACCACATCCAGACGCTAGCATTTTTATTGGGAATACATTTATTTGGTTAGAACAATAAGGCTTAGACCTTTGGTGAATGGGGTTATAATTATATTATTACATGGTTTAGTTGAATACTCGATTCTGATTGGTCAATTCACAACACGTGACACGTTGTTAATCCAGAACAGACAGACCGCTGTCAAGCACTTATTGACCGTTGCTAAGGACGCTCACATCTGCACAAACAAGTCCGGTCGATGTAACTGTATACAGTTTGGGCGAAAAGCAAACTGCATGCAGTTTGCTTTTCTAACTGACAAGACAAGAGCGACAAGAAAACAGCGGAGAAGTAACGGGCAGAAACCCTCCTTTTTACGCAGCGGTCCAGACATAGACATCAAACGGCGACACATATTCAGTTGCCAGTTCCTTTGGCATTAGGGCAGGGATATCTAGATACTTTCCAAGGTTTGACATCATGAATTGTGCTATTTTTAAAGCAAGCAGCGCTGTTTTCAAATCTCTAATCAAAAAGCTCCTCAAACGCTATCGAAGCAGTTCCTGCCGTTGGTACGTTAGTTCAAACGGTAACAACGGACTATTTTTCTTAGCGGATGCATGTCAATTTAAATCAATACATACAACTAAATCAATAAAATAATTTTCTAAATCCACAAAAGCATTTCAATTGATATTGGGAGTCATGTTGTTACTTTGTTGAGAATGTGGCCATGTAATAAGCGGGATAATGTGCAGCGACTTGGTCATTATGGGGAAAAGAACACCTTCATGCCGATCTAGATCCCTCCGCTTCGCGTCGGGCTCCTGATCAGCCTGTCGGTGTTCTTTTCCCCATAATGACCGCGTCGCTGCACATTATCCCTTACTTGTAAACTAGAGTAAATCTTGTTGAGTCCAAGGGCAGGAGTGTGACATTCCAACAGTGCTGCCATGGCAACAAAATACTTTAAAAAATGATTTAAAATCATTGAAAAGATCATTATACTCCTAAATGAACAACTAATTGCAGCTGTAGCTAGAAAATGAACATTTTTGATTCTGTAGTAGTCTTTAAGTCTTAAAAAAAAAGTATATATTTTAATTACATCATAAATAGACTTCACTTTCATGTAGTTGGTAGGCCCTGTGGTCTAAATCAGTGGTTCTCTATACTGGTCAGGCCTCGGGACCCACTTTTCTCCTTTTTCAATAAATCGCGACCCGAAATGTTGAACCACTCAAATCTATTCAACAAAAAATCGTGCTGTAATATATGCCTTTCAGCATACAATATCAATTAAAGTGAAGTACAGTGCATATATCCCTTATATCCCTTCACAGAACTAAAGTATGCTTTTAAAAAAGGCTTAATGAGATGATGGAATCAAGTTTCTAGATTCAAAGCTGAACTGTATAACGTAAAAAGGCACACTTGTATTGTAAACAACCGATTATGACCGAGAAATTAGTATCATGAAAATTACAGTACTTATTAAGCATGTTAAAACATATGTGGTAACTTGCCAAAGTGCTTTGTTTAGAACGTTCAACACTATAATAATCAAAAGGCGAAATATTAACATTACTCTTTTACTGAAATGATCAAATAAAGTCAACATTTCATAGGGTTTACTCAGCTCAGTCAGCTGTGTGGGATTTCTTAAACTGTTAAAAGATGTTTTAATGGTGATATACACAGTGATAGGTTAAGGACTAACACGTTTATAATAAATACATTTGTATGCTATGCTGAAAACCCAACCCCAGAAGGGGGTCTGGGGGGATTCTCCCCCAGGAGATTCTTAGAAATACTAACATATACACTACGCATTCTGGTACACTCTGAGAAGAAAATAAATACATCTATTACTACCCGACATATTAATATAATTTGATGCCATTGTTTGTGTTTCACTTTGTTCTGAAGCTGAACTTGCTGCTCCACAGAGAGAAGAGCAAAGAGGAGAGAGTGTGTGTGAATTACTTTAAATTGTGGGTAAGGACAGATAGTTCTGTGACCTGTCAATCATCAAACCGGGGGTCATATTTCATTACGTGTTCATTTTTATGAACCGTTTATGGTCTCCGGTACTTCCAGTCCAACGCCTACTGCATGCACAGCGTTAGAAAATCGGGCTTTCAAAATAAAAGTTTGACTTTTATTCACACACACATCTGCGACCCACTCGAAACGGGTCCACGACCCACCAGTTGAGAACCACTGGTCTAAATTATTTAAACCTGGTCCTAACAATGAAAATAATCAATCACTCAAACTATGTTTATATCATTCTCCTGTCTTTGTGGATGATGTGCTTCAGTTTTGCTTCGTGTGGGAATTTGTTGCCTGTCCTCTTCAAGGTCACATGGTGGAGAGGAGGTTGTTTGGCGACAGAAGGAAGCTGCTAAACCTCTTATAGCTGTTTTATGTTCACTTCTGAATTAGTCATATGACTTGTTTATGTTGTATTTTGTATTATCATGGTACAACATACTTGCATGTATATCCAACCTGGGAAAGGGATCCCTTTCTGGTTGTCTGACTGATGTTTTTCCTGAATTGTTTCCCTGTACAGATTGTAAAGCCTCCACATTTATCCCATTGGGCAATATAGATCAAATGTACTTGACTTGGCATTATTGCATGGCTTGCAACCATCTCTTCCTGGCAACCAAAATAATAAAAACACACTCAGACACTGACATCCCCAACTGCACAACACATTCAAGGACGAATCCTCTATAACTCTACAATTCAAGAAGCAACGGTGGCAAACTATGGCACTATTGACTCTCAAACGCCCCCTACAGGACAACGACCTGGTGACATGGTTAAGATTCCCCCCTTATAAAAAAACACATCAGGGACCGTCACAAACCAGTTACTGCTGGGGATGGTGTTACATCAGTGTTACCCACAACACTTTAAGATATGACAAACTGCAGTGTGTTTTGGTGGAGGCCTGTGCAGAAATGTGCAAAATGTTATAAGGAGTACAACAAATTCCAAATGTACTTTAAAATGTTTAAATATAGAAGCCCCCTCAGAAGCTGCTGTGCTGCAGTGCTGATGTCACCCCCTCCCCCACATCATGTTGCAGTATCAGCGATGTTTGGCTAGGGGATGCCACAGGAACACCAAACTGCTCCATCAGGGCTGGAGATAAACTACTGGGGATGACACATGACCTCCTGATGTTCTAAGCATTCATTCTTAATACATTACTTCTCATTCACTGTACCTCCTCCACTTCCTGTAACATGCTTTAGAGGTATGGTGCTCTAAAACACAATGTAAGAAAGAAACAAGTCCTCAGGATAATTAAAAAATACAGTGAGATGTTATTTTATACATAATGCGCCCTCCAAAACCCAAAGCACCTACTTATCCTTGCAAATGAATACTCGAGAAGCATATTGGTGTTTATATAAATCTAATCCAATGCTAACTGAAAATGTGTTGTATAGATGTGAAACTATGTTAAATATTGTGATTAAACGAGAAGAGAATGTCATTTCTAAGGGAAAAACTACAAACAAATGGAATGGAAAGAATAGTGTGACTGTGGTTATGTTTTGACTGCCACTGAACGGTTTCTATTAGCTAATCTGTGAAAAATATAAAAAATCTTCCCTTCATTCAAAAGATTGTCTCTCACAGTTGCCAACACATGAAAAGTGTTTATTTTACGCTTCTTGCCAAACGGTTCTCACACATTCAGGAAAAAGTGGTGCAGTTTGTATTTCCCCTTCCAAAGCTAAAAGTGTCCTGTCTCACAGAGCAGCCCACCCCTCCACCCCCCACCCCTCCCCATCCTCTGCAGGCTCATCTCTGCAGCCCTCAACCGACTGATTCACAGAAACACTCTATTCTTCTGCTACATTCAGGGCCCATGGGAAAAATGATAAATATGAGCTTCTTGTATGCAAATCCTGCTCACCTCAGGATTGTATGTGCTGGTGAATGGAGTGGTGCAGTTTTTTTTAGGTGGACCCTAAGGTAAGCATCTCAAGGGCTCCCTCAACAAAATGTATTTAAATGTGCAGACAATAAGATATTTGGCAAACTAATGTTTATGTTACTTTCACGTTTTGTTCAGCAGGATAATCTCTATTTATTAAAGCCACGTCTATGAAGTAAACATCCATGAAATAAACATCCATGAAATAAACAAATGACATCACTGACAACACTGAAAAAACTCAAGCGTTGACTTAAATTAAATATATTATTTCCGCAAATTTCACATAACTGTATGTTAGTTGAAAGCAACAATACAGTTGTGTGAAATCTGTCGACATAATACATTTAATCAAAGCCAACGGTTCATTTTTTTCCTTGAAGGCAGTTTGATGTTCAGTATAGTCTCATTTATTCACTTTTTATGACTCATTGAACCTTCAGACATTCACCAGTGGTGTATTTAATTACGTATTTTATGTCGTAGGGCAAAACGTGAACATCTCTTCAGCTTGTGAACAGGCATCAATAAAGTGTTGTACTTCAAGACGAGGGAACCGGAATTGGTGAAATGCTAACTCATTCCCACGTTTAAGGACTCATTCCTGCACCACTCTATGGCCACACTGACGTTGAGGCCAAAAAGTCGGCAGTCATAAAACGGCATGTTAAATCCAAACAGTCAACAACTGGTAAAATTGTAGGCTATTACAAAACTGCAAGACATGACTTAAAGTTTAAACCAACATATGATATGAACGCAGCATTAGTCAAAGCTTTATTGATTTTAATTGAGATAGTCTTCTGTTTCAGCACCGGACACTCACTTTCTCAAGACTTCAGTGATGGAAAAACTACAAAATGATCTATTCTTGTAGTAAAAGAGCAAATAGGACAACTACAATGTAAAACATTTTAACGAGAGTGCAAATCAAAGTCATGTAGGGCTTTTTGAGAAAAAAACCCGACAGTAATACATTTGATATAGACACAGCCTTCAGAACTCTAGGCTAATTTACTTAAAATAGTTAAACTGTCTTCTTGTATGCTATTGTTATTATTATTATTATTATTATTATTATTATTATTATTATATGATTAAGTCGCCTACTGTGTTATTATTATTGATTATTATTTATGAACGTTTAAGTGTAGCACCTTGGTTCTTGGCCCATTTTCTATCTGCCACTAGCTGTCAAATTAAACATGGTAGATAAAAGCAGCGTACACTGTATCCATCTGAAACATGGTCGAATAAGGTATAGCAAATGGATCACTGAAGTACGGAAACATTTAGCAAATATTTGCTCGTTCATTTACACAAAATCACAAAAAAAAAACACAAATATTCCTAAAATGAAATATAGGTAAATTTAAGAAGTAGCTTTATTTGTAAAAAATAATTGCATCCCAATGTGCCTAAAACATCCAGCCAACAAAAATATGTGTCCACTTTCATTATTGGCATAATGTTATAAGCATTAACATTAAGTGTAGCATCTTGGTTTTAAGCACAATTTAAATCTGCAACTACAGTAGTTGTCAAAGTAAACATAATATAATAAAAGTATCCTTATATAGAAGAAGAAGTAGGGTGAAATGGTATACTAAGCTTACTTTGACCGTAGTTTAAAGTTGACGTTTTCTACTTTTCCCACATTACATGAACGCAGCACTGTCTTCCCTTCTCTCCCTTCGCTTCTTCCTCCTCTCATCCACTCTGCAGGGCAGTGGGGGGGTGACTGCTAGTTCCTGGAAGAGCCGAGCCTGCCTGCAGAGTCACTCACATTCCTGGCTGGGATTCAATGACTGAGCCAGACACACAAACACAGAGGGAGGGGGCGCGCGTGAGAGAGTGCGAGTGAGAGAGAGAGAGAGAGAGCCATAGACACAGAGAGAGAGAGAGAGAGAGAGAGAGAGAGAGAGAGAGAGAGAGAGAGAGATGGAGCGAGGGAGCGCGAGCAGGCTGCCTCGCAGACTTCTCTCAATACAGTCAGAGTGAACTGCGGGGGCACGCGGAGTGGATTTCTGCAGTCACCGACAGCGTAAAGAGCCTCAAATAAGGATTTTTGTATTGAGCTGTTTCGACTCACAGCCCCGCTTTTGTGTTATTTTCGCCTGTTTGTTTTGGAACTCGACAAATGGAACTTCTCTTGAGTTTGGAGAGCCTTTTTTCAGATATGGACAGTCGGCGACCCGCTGCAGGGAGCGACTGGCCGGTGTACCCTCAGTAGACTTGGGAATAAAACTGCGAACTCGCCTTTTTTTTATTGGATGTTTCATGAAGCGCTTCGCATTTTTGGTCAGTTCTGGGACACCGTGGATTTACCAGGTTCGGAAACGGATAGATACTCGTGACTCACTGTCGACGACCAGAAGGATTTACGCTTCTAAAGTTGAAGGAAAAACATGGAGACTGTAAATCGGCAGAGCTTCCAGCCTCACCCGGGACTGCAACAAACTCTCAAGCAGTTTCACCTTAGCTCTATGATCTCCCTGGGCGGACCGGCGGCTTTCTCTGCCCGGTGGCAACATGAGCTCCTGTTCAAGAAGGACGGAAAGGAGCCCGAGCCGGCGCTGCAGCATCTGCCGCCCCCGGTGATGCCGGGCCCGCTGTTTATTCCGTCGGACCGCTCCACTGAGAGGTGCGAGACTGTGCTGGAGAGCGAGACCATCTCCTGCTTCGTGGTCGGCGGGGAGAAGCGACTGTGTCTGCCGCAGATCCTCAACACGGTGCTGCGGGACTTCACCCTGCAGCAGATCAACTCAGTTTGCGATGATCTGCACATCTACTGCTCCCGGTGCACGGCGGACCAGCTGGAGATACTCAAAGTCATGGGGATCCTGCCCTTCTCTGCACCGTCCTGCGGTCTCATCACCAAGACGGACTCCGAGCGGCTCTGCAACGCCCTGATCTACGGAGGCGCCTACCCTCCGCGCTGCAAGAAGGAGCTGAGCGGAGGCTCCCTGGAGCTGGAGCTCACCGAGAGGAGCTTCAAAGTCTACCACGAGTGTTTCGGCAAGTGCAAGGGGTTGTTCGTGCCGGAGCTGTACACCAACCCCAACGCAGCGTGCATCCAGTGCATGGACTGCAGACTCATGTACCCTACCCATAAGTTCGTGGTGCACAGTCACAAGGCACAGGAGAACAGGACTTGCCACTGGGGCTTCGACTCGGCCAACTGGAGGGCGTACATTCTCCTGGGCCAGGATTACTCGGGGAAAGAGGAGAAGGCCCGTATGGAGCAGCTCCTGGACGAGATCAAGGAGAAATTTGACTTCGCCAAAAAGTACAAGAGGAAAGCATCGTCCAGGGTGAGTTGGTCCTCATACCACACTACTCCCCCACGGGCTCTACATTCTGTGTTGCACTGTGGGTTTTGGTTTGCTCTTTCTGATCCGAGTTTATGCAGTAGTTGTTTTTTCTTAAATGTTCCTGCACAGTACTGAGCTTACAGTTTTATATACACCTTATAATGCATTCATATCTAACAGCTTGGCAACTTGTGACTTTTAATAACGGGATGGAGGGTCCCCTCAAATGTCCCTGCACCCCATTGGACAAAGCTGTATTGGTTCATAATTGTGCTCGTGGGAATCCCTTGAGAGGGTTCCCTTGAAACTTGTCCCTCTCAAATAATGCATGCACACAGTTATTCTGAGCCACTTACACCCCTACAAAAATAACCTGGGATCGTATTGATGTCCTGCTGTGTAATATGTGTCAACCTATTTGGCCATCTTTGACATATTGTGACTAATTGGGCCTCATCCAGCAATGACAACAAAACGCCTCTGGTGGCAATAAAGCCATTATTTGCCTGTGAAACACCTCTCAGGATCACTTTTATTGGCCTGTACTGTAAATACAATCTCATTTACTAACAAATGGCTCAATGGGAAATGGTAAACAACAGTTAGGGGGAGTGTGTCTGAATAAACATGGATCCAAGTGAGGAAATAATGATTCCTTTATCCAGTGGGACATCCTTCCACAGTGTAGATTTCTTTCACTGCACGTGTGTTCCCATGGGGAGGGATACACTGCCAAAGCATTGGGATTACTCTTCTTACAACAAGGTGTGTGTGTGCGAGAGCCTTGTGTCACATGAAATGTACTATATGTCTGGTTGTCATGTGCCTGGCTTCCTGTGGGTATAATCAGCGATATTATGAGATAGTTCTAAAATGTTTGAATAATCTAAATTAGCGCTTATATACAGGTTTTGGCTCTGCATGTTTCCTGTGGTCTAGGACTAGGTGATTAGATACGAGGCTTCCGACCAATGAAGTAGTTGAGACATCTGAATCTTTTTTCCATGTTCCTGCTGCTCTGCTCTTTGGGCTGACTGACTGTAGAGGTGTGTGAAGGGATTATAATCTGTGCTTTGGTGTGCCGGCAGGAGTTTTCAGAGAGAGAGAGAGAGAGAGAGAGTAGTTGGGTGGTAGACTGATAAAAGGAATCCCACCCCCACCCCTAGAAAAAAGGCTAGTGCAGCCATTTGCATGAGCTGTTACACATGAATGGAGTTGATGGAGCAGGGTTTAGAAGTATTGTGGTGGAAACATAATATGATCCCAACAAAGGAGAGCATTCAGCAAACATCGGACCCTCCTCCCAAACATCCACCTACCCCAGGCCAGCCACCCACCTCTGACATACACGCACCCATACTCCCCTCCCCCTCTTACCTACTTTTTACTTCAATCTGATTGAAACCAGAGTGGACTTCTGTGCTGCAGACTTGTTGATGAGGCACAGAAAGCAAAAGTGTTTACAAGAAGCTCCCATCCAGTTCTCCACTGAGGCTTCTTTCAGAGGACTCTGCCAGAGAAAGAGAAATCAGGGAGACCATTGAAGTCCCAGAGAGTGCCAAAGCCCTGCCATGCATGGTGAATACCCACTCTTGGCACACACTTTCATTCAGACTCAAGTGGGCACACCTCAAGGAGCCCCACTTTCAGGGGCCTCTTCTATTTTTATAAGTGCCGACGGGGCACCCAAGTGTTAAGCCCAAGGCTCATTTGAGCCTCTACCCAGCTTTTTAATTTGTAGCCTCCTACTTCTCTCGCAAGTACCTTGCTTTAAGAAATGCTAATGAGGGAATACATGCTGGGTAGGAGTTGAGGAATATTGCTTAACTTATGACTACAGAGCTCCCCTTTGTCAGCACATTTCAGCACAGCCAAGGCACTTTGAAAACGCTCTTGCAGGATGTGAGGCAGAGTGCTAGACTGTGTCGTGCTGCCTGCTACCTAGCGCACGAGAAAATGCCATCATCTGCGTGCTGTCAGCGGAGTAACCGGGCAGCTCTGTGAATATTAATGAGGCTGTTTCAAAAGTGTTAGCAGCAGTCTCGCATGCAGACAGACACAGGAAGTTATATTGTAGCACTTCCCTCCTTGCAGATGCTCTTTTCAGAGATTCCTTCTGAGACATGCATATCTCTGAATCACACCGTTTGAGTGTAAACAGCTTTTCACTTTTTGCAACGTACTTGCATTTGTGGAAGTGAAGGAAGGAGCTTGGGTTCGCTGTAAGAGTGCATTCTCTGTTCCAGTCTTAGAGGATATGAGCCGCGACTCTGATTGTAAACAGCTAATGCAGCGGACTATTGAATTGTTGAAATGAGTTTATAAGCTGGGTGTGGAGCCGTTCTCCGGGTGGTTGATGCCAGCCCCTGGCTGCGAGTCCTTTGGTTTCTGGCTGGTACACATGTGGGTGGCACACATAATCAGTGGCTTTCCGCATCAGGATGTTTAGATAAGGGTTGCGGCTTCAGATTTAGTATGTTGTGAACTTTATAATTTGCCCTCAAGATGAAGTGATTTCTACAAAATCCGTCTGTTTAAGCGAGATATGGGCAAGATAATTGAGGGGCTGGGGGGTTGTTTGCTGTGGAGCCAGCTCAAGCTTGACTCATGCTTGGTTCAAAACCAGCAAGTATATGTCAGAGATTCCATTTTTGTGAGGATCCTGTTCCGACAGTCAGTGTGTATAATTCCAGAGCTGCGACTCCTTCTGTGAGGTGATGCATGTTACCTGATGTTATCTGAAAACACTCTTTACTTGGCTTTCATTAAACCTATTAACCCTGACCTGGATGCTTCAATCCAGATTTCCTCCTAATCCAGCGACTCATTTAGATTCTGTAGCGATGTGTTTAGAGACAAAGGAGTAGTCAGAATCTGTCCAATGATTCTGTGCTGCTCCATTAAGTAACTGTAATGACACCAAACTCATAGCTGCAGGCTGTTTCCAAGCTTTATCCTGTGGCTCGTTGTAATAAAAGCTAACTGAACCGACTGTTCTATAGCACAGAGCTATAAAGGCATGAAAACGGAAAAAGGAAACAAAACGTTTGTGAGCTTTGAATATTTGCCTCTAAGGCATTGCATTCCAATATCTGACTGCCATTCTCTAATGTGCAGGACCTAAAACTTCCCCTTTTACTTCCAACAACCCCCAACCCTGAGAAGCCCCCACTGCTGCTTGGGATATCTGGCCTCCAGCTGAAGGGGCCGCTTGTTTCAGGAGGGAGGTTGGGCGGTGGTGGTGGTGGGGGCCCAGAGGAAGTGAACTCCCCAAGGGGATATAGGCCCATGTCCTGTTTCATATGCAAGGCGCAGTGTTGGCTTAGCCTGCTGACAGCCAGCCATGTCCACACGGTGGACAGGACAACAGCTGGGAGCTGCGCATTTCAATGGCTGCTCAGGGAACATTTCCATTCTCATTTGATGGCTGTTTGGCAAAACGTGGCAGTTGCAAAAGTCTACAGACAATTTGTCGTGTTTGTGGGGAAAAGTGTTTTTAAGATATTCAATGCTGCATTTTCTGTTTTTTTGTTCTCTTTTTTTGCCTGTTAAATAGCATCATTTAAAATGGGTGCTCTGTGCTTGGAAAAGGAGGAAACCACCAATTCAATTAGGCCTGTATAATGAGTTCTGTTGCCGGGCCAGGCTGCCAGGCTGCCAGGCTGGGTTTCTAATGGGAGACAGTCAGTCCATGCTGTGAGGCATGACTGAGGATCACAGAGATCAATGCCAAATTGACATTCAAGTGTCTTCGTGTCAAGTGTGATTGAAAACTCCATCACTTCTCCAGCTCAATGAAACCAAACCAACACAGAAGGAGAGTTCACCGGTGAGATCAAAAAAGGCTTCTTTTAAATGATTTGGACTGCAATTGCTCATTGCCTGAATGTTATGCAAATGAAGTCAATTAAAAAGAGGGTGTTTAATTAGTCATTTAGTTTGTGTGCTCGTTTTTGTTGTTGTATTCATTTCCACATTTTCTCAAAGCCTTTCCATTTACACAGTAACATTCTAAAGCACACTTATTGTGCTTATTTAGACTCCTCGACACAAACTTTAAGTAAAATGTATGTCGAAAGATGACAGGTCTGCACGATGATTTTGATGTGCATTAAATCGTTCGGTCAGTGTTTCCAGGTGTGTGAGGAAGTGGGAGAGGGTGGCAGAGCATCACAGGTTATATAGCATGTTGTGTTGTCTGGAAACATTGTCAAAAGGCTGCCATAGGAGTATGAGCGGAAAATGAGCTATGCAGGGATTATTTTCATATGCCATGTCTCCCTGCCAGACGCTGTTTCTTTCAAAGTGGTTCGATGTCTGCCAACAAAAGGAATTTCCCAGTAGCTGCTCGATTGTGCACAAGTATCTTAAACAGTATGTGTTGGGGGGGGGGATTCAGACTACTGTCACTTGACTTACATGACCACCTTGTGTGTGTTTATCTTAGCATTCAAAAGTTCCCATGATAACTCTGATTTTTCTATTCCAACCAATGACGCCAGACTTTTTAAACAATGCAAAGAGATGAATGGTTGGACCCCGTACTTAGGGCTCAGTTTCAAACCTTTGGTTAACAATTACTTCTTTAGTAAGAAATGTAATTATAGCATAAGTGTTGGCATTCTTATAAGATACGTCCTTATTATGTAAAGCTGGTTCTCGTTTTAAAGGTCCCATGTCATGGCCATTTCCACTGATCATAATTCCATTGTTGAGGTATACTAAAATAGAAAAATGTGCAATTTTCCAAACTCACATTGGTTTCTCATACAGCATCTCTGTAAAGTATGTGTATTCAGCAGTATTCACTTTCTCCACTAAACGGCTCGCTGCAGCTCTCCCCCCCTCCCTGTGAGCCCAGTGTGCTCCGATTGGTCGGGATGTTGTGAATCGCGCTGAGCTCCGTGGAGGTGTGATTTCCTTGTTTAGCGATACACAGCGAAACACAGCCAAACTCATCCTGAGCACACACAAAGTCACAGCCGAAGTAAAAACAATAAGTGTGGCTTGATATTGAGTAAGAAAAAGGTTTATAGGTTGATAAACGCTGTGAGAATGGGGGGGAGAAATCAGCAGAGCTGCCTGCACTGAGTGTGTGTGTGAGGAAGTCCGTGGATTAGTCAATTTGGACCAATCAGCAGGGGCTTAACGTAACGGCTCCGCGGACGTAACATAACGGCTCCACGGATTGGCCCATTTGCGGCCAATCCGGCTACTGGCCATTCCTACGACACAGTACCCAGGAAGTAAACAATGGACAATGACGTATCTCCAATGAGGCGTTTTGGACAGGTATTTTCTGTGTTAGAGTTTTACTCCCTACAGGGTGTACTTTGAGGGTTTTGACTCTGCACACCGTTTACATGCAGAAAAACCTTCATAACACACAAGGAGACGGGTAATAACCGGAAAAGCATGACATGGGACCTTTAAGACGTTTGAGCAACATTTCTAGTTCTGCGTGTTCGTTTCAATCTTTCATGACTTTTTGAAAGAAAAAAATGATTGGGTATTTCTGAAATTAAGAGATCGATAATTCTTGTGTTACCAAATCTCAGGTATCATATTGGCACAATGCCTAGCGATACAAAGAGTTTGATCCCCTGATTGTATTTTGAAGTTGCACAGAACCATCTTGTATGTTGAAAGCATGTAGAACAAATTCCAAAGCATTATTTAGGTGGTACTACATTTACGTAGTGCTCTCTCGAGTACCCACTACATATATGAACATTTTCCCGTTTGCTAAGTTAGTTCAAAAACCTTGATATTGTAGCTATCTTTGACAAATAGCAAAAGTCTTGTTCAGAAAGAGACAGTGACTAAGAAAAGGAGAAGTTCAAGCCCTTATTGTCCTTCACCCCCCCCACGCCCACCGAGTCCTACATCAGAATTGTCTCCATGTGACAAACGGACAGAGCGGCCAGCCAATTACTTTATGAAGAACTGTCTGGCTTATTCAGTCTTTGTGCGGAGGAGTACATCAGGGCAGGGGTAAGCCAAACAAGGCGCCTCCTCCCTCCTCCCTCCTCCCTGTCTTCATCCAAAAGAGATGGAGGGAACTAGGACTTCCAAAGAAGTGTTACTAAAAAAAGTTATGTATTCAAAACTCAGAGCAAATGAGAAGCCATGATCACGCGTAGATATTATATTATAGTAATATTTCCTCCCACCCCTTCTCAGAATGTTCATAGCCCTCTGATAAAGCGGGAAACTAACACTCAGCTTGCAGTGGCTATGCTTAATTCTCCGAAGAACCTTAAGAGTGTCTCATTATCTTAAGTGTGGCACTGAAGAAAGAACCTGGTGACCTCCTTTAGGTGTTGCGTGGTAAAGAAGCTCTTCCTCAGTCAGATGGTGCTATGCGATGTGTGACCTGAGCGTTGGCTTGTGAACAGAATTGTGTCCATTTTTTGTGGGCATTCAATATTGATGGTGGGTTCCCGTAGGCGGCGAGGTCCTGCATGTTTATTTAATGTGAGGGTCTTTGAAATATTCATCAACATACATGGCACTGTAAGCCCAACTATTGTCCTGACTACACATCCCTAAGCACCATCGGCTAACCTTTCGCCTCCTTACCTGGCCCGGGCTGGAGCATCAGGCAGGCAGCAGCATTAGCATTTCTGCGTCTGCCAAGTGGCAAAAAGCTTCAAGCTACACACACTTTCCCTGTCAGACACAACAAAGTTCTCACAGGTTACAGGTTGAAAAAATGAAATGTTAAAGGTCCCATGTCATGGCCATTTCTACTGATCATATTTCCATTGTTGAGGTCTACTAGAATAGATTTATATTGTTCAATGTTCCAAACTCACATTGGTTTCTCATACAGCATCTCTGTATAGTATGTGTATTCACTCTCTGTCCTAAACCGCTTGTTGGAGCTCCTGATTCAAACTCATCAGGTTTATTGTGCTCCCTTCCAACTTGTGTCTACATTTCTCTACAAAGTACAAATGTAAAAAAAACACTTTTTGCCACTTAGTCTACAAATGACTTATGACAGCAACTACAGTGAACTACTACAAAGTTCAAACATTTCTTTCATTTACCAAACTAAAGTAACCAAACAGTCCCTGAGCTGACTGAGCCTAAATCCCTAAAACTTTGCTGAAAGGTAGAGTGTAGAGTAGACTATACGCATTCACTGTTACACACCTACTATACAGTATACACTGTAGTGACTGTACAGTCAGAGTGTACTGTACTGTCTGTTCACCATGTCTTTTCTACAACTCTACATGTGTACATTATACAGTACATACTACATACATAGTGATGTACATACATACATACAATTTTGATTATGACAAATGTCATACATAGTTAACTTAAGCATCTATCATCTATGTCACTCGGACAGTGAGGAGACTGTGTACTGTCAAGACTCAATATGCAAGAGTACAAGTCTATGTGTTCTTGTTCAAGAACAGCATATTGACATTGTCTGGGTGAAATGTTGCTCTTTCGGCAGCAGCCCACGCTGTCCACTATGTCTAAGCCAGCTTCCCTTGACGTCACACAGATCTCGCGAGCAGTTGCGATATTTTGCGAGACTTCGTGAGTTCAGTAATGGCCGCCCGCCATATCAGAAGCCGACACGATGTTTTTTGTCTTTTCTCAGCGCAAATTTCTCGATCTATGGAAGGTTTTAGATGGTTTAGAACAAAAAGGAGAATATATGTGCTAGTTTTTTTGCGAGTCCAAGTACCGGTTCCCGACGTTCCGGTTTTAACCGGACTTGAACCGAAACTTTTTACAAGTCCAGTACCGGTTCGGCGTACCGGTACGCAGCTCTACTCACAGCCGAAGTAAAAACAATAGGTGTGGCTTGATATTGAGTAAGAACAAGGTTTATAACGCTGTGAGAATGGGTCTGAGGAGAGCATTTCTCCGCCATCCCAACTCGTCTATTACCAGCGTTCAGGGAGCTCTATGCAAGTCAATGGGACTCCCTGTTAGTTAGCCAAGCGATCCTGGTGTGTGAGGAGCTCCGTGGATTGGTCCATTTGGGCCAATCCGGTCATTTGTTGTTGATTTGGGTGTTCACACGTCACAGAACCCAGGAAGCAAACAATGGAAAATGAGAAATCTCCAACGAGGCGTTTTGGGGCAGTATAGACAGGTCTTTTCTGTGTTTTACTCGCTACAGGGTGTACTTTGAGGGTTTGTGACTCTGCAGACCGTTTACATGCTGAACAAGCTACATAACACACAAGGGGACGGGTAATAACCGGAAAAGCATGACATGGGACCTTTAAGGCAATTTCATTTGCAGCTTTATTCAAAAATGCTACTCATACAAGGTTTTGGGTATAACACTCCTAAACCAATGAATGTCTTTTCACCTGCAAGCCGTGAGGTTCTGGGTGGGCTGCTCCTCCACCTCTTGTATGGATCCCACACATGATAAACAAGTCATATCTGAGTTAGGATTAGTGTTTGTGTTTATAGTATTGCCTGCCTCAAGGCGCTAAAAGTGTGATTCCAGATGTTTTTCCCACGCCTTATGTGTGGGCTACAGCGTCCAGCTGTGGTGATGCTTAAGAGGCATCACATCTGATATCCATACAGGACATGCTTTGCTTAGGAAAGTTCCTATCATCTAACTGTATTTCTTTTAAATCTACCATCAACACCTTATCATTCAAAAGACATGCAGGTTTGGGGACAGCAGAAGGATGTGAGGATTCAAACACAGCTGGGCAGCTTTCATTGCGTGAAAGAATAGTGGGGTGGGGGTTTACTTTGTGCTGCGTCAGCCTAGGAGCACTCTTTGTATGTGACAGCAGTGCTGGCCTCTGGAGTCGCACCACCCCCCATCCATTTCCCCCCTGTGCACCCATATGTTTGGAGGAGCAGCCAGCACCACACGACCTTTCCCT
>CALSBZ010045248.1:37271-52999 GCA_943591055.1 Gobionotothen gibberifrons | reverse complement strand
CAACCTTTCTTTACCTTTGGATTACCTCAATATGAAATGCAATGCAAATACATAGTGTGTATTATTTAAGACAACAGAACAATGTAACCTTAGAAAAGACCAAACAAACATTATGTAGGATAAAAGTCCTCTTAAATTATAGTACATGCCTACAGAATAGTAAAGTTTGAAATTGCTGTTTTAGTTTAACACATGCACTAAAAAACAACAAATACTTTTTGTTTAATCAACGAATGAAAGTTCCAAAATGAAAATGCAGGCTACATGTTATATCTATCTTTATTTTAAATGTGTTAGTGCCTGCTAGTAATCCCCTTTACATTTTATTTTATGTAAATGAGGGAATACAGTAACCTTTATGTTGGTTTCCTGATGACCTAATCCCGTTACATGTAACCCGTTACTCCCCAAGCCTGGTGACACGGTAACCCATTCTGATATGTCTTTAACATAAGGGCTTCCCAAACACGACACGTGACGGATCAGACCGGCCATAATGATCAAAGATGAAAGGCTCAGACCTCAGCATGTTGTGGCATTAAAAGACGGAGGGAAGGTCATTTGAGGCATCATTGCCTGAAACACACACCCCCATCCCCTCCACCAACACATCCACAGTTGGGGTCCCCCCTTGTGCTGCACCTCTACACCCCTCTACCTCCTTGCCTTTTATAGGAAGAGATGGGGCAGTGGGGCCTTTTTATGAGCTGCTGTTCTCAAAGCAATTACTGCGCTTTAATGAGGCTGTCTGGAATTTCACTGGCCCCCTCTGCCGTGTCACTTAAGCCAAGTGCAGGGAAAATATAAAACCACTGCTGGGAGAGGCAGCCATCTTGAGAGGGTGGAATACAAGAGAGGAATGAGAGAAAGTGTGTTCACATGTGCACCGATCAACAGGAACTCAAATAAAGCAGCTCCAGAACACAGAAAACCCATAACATAGTACATTATGGTATTATGGCTTTTCATGCCCTGAATGTCTTAGCAGTCACACATTGGGGCCCCAGCCCTGAAGAGGCTCGACTTTCTGTGGGGAAATACAAAAGATGAGAGTGAAACTAATGGTATGAGCAGTACGCCTTACACATGCTCTAACGAGGAGCATTTCAATTAAAGTCAAATGAAGCTATTCCTCATGTTGCTGGAGCCCCCTTAATGACCAATTTGTGAAGCTAGGTTTTATTGTGCAATTAGTTTTCTATGATTTTGTGCTGAATGCCTGAAGGTGATTTGCCTAACTTTTCTCTTTCTTTCTTCTCTTGCATGTCTGCGGTTGCTTCCTGCTCCTGTTTCATCTATAGGTAAGTGTCTGTTCTTCTTGCTACGTTTTGTTAGGGCCCTGCTCTCTTTTGTTTCCATAGCTGCAGTCACAACACCATGTCAGATGTAGCAGCGGCTGTCTATTTTCACCTTGATAACACACTGCACAAGGCCTGCAGAAACACTGCTGCCTTTCACATGATATCCTCCACTGGAGCTGCCGTAAAGCACAGTCAGTCCGGGTTAGTCATGTGACACCAGCTGCAGAACTGTACGTTCACGGCGGCCACAGGAGCTACGCTCGCCCACATGCGCCCTGCGTTCAGACGTTGTAAACTCTCTGGTAGTTGTAGGGAGGAGGAGCTGCCGCTTGGGGAGGAAGGGTGCGGTACTGAAACCCCCAGCACAGACCGACTTGGGTCTAACCAAAATGGCCGCCCACCACAGGCCTCAGTGAGATGGAGTAGGTTGTAACCACATGCTTGTGCTATCTTCCACGTAGCAGCAGTGCATGCTACTGCTTTTAACTGTGTGCACAGCGAAACCCCATGTCTTGCAACTTTTTTTTACAACTTTCAGTTTGAATCCACCTGCTGTTCAAAGCCACGGAGCTTTGCAGAGTTCTGTAAACACTGTACACAATGCTTTCCAACTATTCAAATCCCACAAGTAGCCAGCTAACAGGCTCAGTTAAAGCTGATACATAAGCGCAATTCTCTTCCAACCATTTTTATATTCAATAATTGGTTCAGCTCCTTTACAGGGAGTGTTTACATGCAGCAAACTAAAGCCTGCTCAGACCTGATTGGTCAATACTACTTGGATAACAACTGAAACCAGAAGGCTTAGCGGACTCAAACCTTGTGCCGTTGCCTTCATGTGATGCATATGAATTAAGAATCTGTTAACTCAACTGCAATGATTTAAATCCAGCAGACATTAGTACGGCTCATGACTGATCTTGAAGTTCAGAATCAGTGAAGTGTCTTGTATAAGTGTACAGTGGATGTGTTAATGTTTGGTTGACTTAAATTCAGATACCTACAATGAGAGGATACATTAATGCTGCTTTCTACTGCAGTGGATTTTCTGATCTGTGGGAGGAGCTTGCTGAAGTCACCTCCTCTGTGTGTTATTTTGACAGAGCAAGCATGTTGTACGGACTTCTTTAAGCTAAAATCCTGCACCAAAAATAGGTGGATGTCCAGCTCCTCTGAGAACAAAGGCCCAGCCGTCCACCTCTGGGGAATAATGCCTCAACTCCTCTGTGGGGCATGGGGGGCGTCGGGGTGAGGGGAGGAGGTCAAGGGTCAGGGTGGCTCTATGTGTGTGTGTGGCATGGTGTGGTCTACATTCTCCTCTGTAAATGCTATGCAAATGTGCTCTGATAGCTACACCCTGAGGGCTTCCAGCGTGTGTGTTTGGATGACGGGGGGTGGGGTGTCACAGGACAGAGGTTAAAGGTCATGTCCTTCACTGACGCCTAACAGGACGAGAGAGAGGGACCCATTTCCGTTGAGAATGACAACCAGCTCAGCCCTATTGATGTTCATGTCATCTTTGAGCGTCCCAACTAACAAGTATTGAACAGCAACCCTGCCATAGAACAGTGAAAGTCTGAAGCAGGAATGGCTGGTTAGTAACAAACAGTTACTAAAGTTGACACAACTACAGTATAACGTCATACACAAAAACCCTAACAAATATCGTAAGATCAATTAAGTTGCTATTTGAGTGACTTAACTGACACACTTACATTGCATTTACTGCAGGAAAAGGGATGATGCCTTAACATTCAATTACACTTCTTGGGTTGGCATGATTTGTTACCTGCAATCTCAATGCCTTCTACAGAACTATAGGCCAATCAGCTCTCTGGGTCTGAGGCTAGTATATTGGTGCCTTCTCATGAAACATATGGTAAAGTTAAGACGATATTCAAATGAAGTCCAATTTTCAATTTTGTGCTGTGCGTAATTTCCAGCATACTCACTGTCATTTCAAATATTGCGTGGGTACCAGATGAAGCCTGTACGTTGCTGTGGGTCCAGAAGTATTTGTTGACTATGTAAGAAACACACCCAATGACATGCTAAAAGTCAGCCAGTCCTAAGAAACTGTGGAGCAGCTGCAGGCCAACTGGGCAGCGTTGTGTTTTAAGGAGCGGTTCATGTTCAAAGTTCAAGTCGGCAATCCAAGATCCAAACCAGATGCAACACAATGTTTTGACTGCGAACCCACCATTTTGTTTGTAGCAGCGCAGTTGATTTTGTTTTGTCTACACGTTAAGATTAGTGCAAAAAAATACTTTGAAAACACAAACCAAAAGCTGGCCACATGTGTCAGGACAAAATCAGACATTATATGAAACTTCTTGTCACTTTTGACCAAATTCTTTAAAGAATGCTGCATTCTCCGTCAGACAGTGTGTGTCCGGGTTTGGCCTCAGCTGTGTTCCTGCTTCCATCTCACCCGCCACGGCTGGCACACTGAGAGGTGAAAAGAAAGTGAGGAAGAGAGAGACTGAGAGCACAGGAAAAGAGGACGGAATCTTTGTGTGTGTGTGTGTGTGTGTGTGTGTGTGTGTGTGTGTGTGTGTGTGTGTGTGTGTGTGTGTGTGTGTGTGTGTGTGTGTGAGTGTGTGGCGGGCGGCACGCCCTTGCAGGTTTCTCTATCACTCAGCTTCCATAAATGTTTAATTGCTTCCTCCGACTGGCACACAGCTCCACTTTTCACTCAGTGAGCAGAAAGGAGGAGGAAGGACTCCCAAGCAGAGGAGAGGGGAAGGAGAGATGGAGTGGGGGAGGAGAAGGGAAAGAGTAAGAGTGAGGGATGGGGAGAAGGAGGACAGATAAATGATAGAGGGGAAACCAGAGGAAGAAAGGACAAGAGAGGACACGGTTGAGAAAACGGGTTCAATTCTCCTCCACAACTTCCCTCAAGAACCTCTTTTCACTTCCTCCCTGCTCTTCCTCCCATGCTCCTCTCCTCTTTCCTCGTTACAGCCCCCTTGCCTTTTCTCTCTGCTGCTGTATTCCAGCACGTACTCTCCTTTAGCATTGTTGGTGAATACATGGAAAGGAGAGGAAAGCCAGAGCCTTTGATGGAAAACAGTGGAGTTTCAGCACACTATCACCATCTCTCCCTCCATCCCCTCCCCATCCTTTCAGCCTCCCCCTCCCTCTCCTCTCTCTAAATTAAACATCAAAGGGACAGCCTTCCACTAGGTGCTCTCGCTCGCCCACTCTGCCAGCGATGCCACAGAGCTTTCCCCTTGTTGTCACACCTAATCTAACCCTCTTCTGCTCTGCGGCTGCCTGCTCCTGATGGAGTGCTCTCTTGAGTTGTTCGAGTGTGTGAGTTGGGGCGAGTAGGGGTGGGTGCTGCTGGGGCTGCAGGTACAAGGGAAAGAACACACCAGGGTGTAAGTTCAACTGTGGATTAATACTTGTATCAATATTCAACGTGACAACTTTAAATGGTCTGTTCGTCCAGATTTGATTATATAATTAATTCCATTTGGAAGCGAGAGTCAGAAACAAGGTTGATCTGGTTCAGTGGGTGTGTAGACAGGGGCCCCAGGTTCTTGCATCTATTTATTTTTGGCTGTTTTGCTTGAAAATGTATTTGTGCAATTGATTTTGAACAAGCTTTCCATTGGCTACTATTGGATCCAGGCCAACAACGATTTCCAGTTGATCTTTAACGACCAGTTAGTTGAAGTGATCCAGTCAGGGGTTTCTACCTGTTATATGGTGAATTTGATATCGTATGTTTAGATGTGATGTGTGGTGGTGGCTTCTTATTTATTAATTTTTTTCATACCACTCCAATATCTCTTCAATTGTTCTTCAAATCATTCTAATTTAGAGGTTCCTCAAGGCTCCATTTGTGGGCCATTGTTGTTTTCTTCATGCTTCCTATCAGCCAGATCCCTCAAAAAGCATAGTGTCTCCCACCACTGTAATGCATATTACCCACAGCTATATGTTCATCTCCAGTCCAGTACCTCCAGAAGCCTAGATAACTGTATTAACGTCCTCTATTATGTCAAATGCAGAGTGTAACTCAACTTTAGAAATTTAACATAAATGAATTCTGAGCCAACAAACTCTACCAACTTGGCTAACAAAGACCTTTTCCCCTGATTACAAATAAGGAGCAGGTTGCTGGATATATTGGTGTAATACTATTGTAGATCTGTGTTTTGATGCTCACAATACGAACAACACATGAGTTCAATGATGGTTGTTCCTTGATCCCGGCCTGTAATGCTGTTTGAGCCCCCAAACTGTAACACATCCTGCTCATTGAGATCAAACAGCCGACATCATTAGTGTCTTTAAATCCCCTTAAACATTCCTTTATAGGAAAGTGTTATGAATATTTAATACGTGGCTGGGTTTTATAATGCTCTCATGCTATTTTCTATATATTTTTCTATATTTTTACTTTTATAAGTTTTTTAATTGTAATATTTAGTTTTTTGTATCCGCTGTGTTTTCCTTTAAAGCACTTTGCAACCTTGTTGACGAAAGTATAGGTATATCTAGAATATCAACTTGTGCTGTTCCAATTAAAACGTTGTTTATTTATTACTTATGATGATTGCCACATTGAAAATTCATGAATTATGCTGCGCAATATCAATTTATTTCAGGTTCGATCCCAAAATAAAAGTGACAATTTGAACATTGCAAGAGTTACAAGAGGAGAAGCAGAGTGGAGAGGATACAAAAGAGACATGGGAGGGAGGAGGAGAAGTAGAGAGATGGCTGGCTCCTTGCCATGCCCTCTCAGTGTGACCTTCCTCGTAAATAGCTCATACGACTTCCCCCCCCCCTCTCGTTCCGATGGGAGGAAGATAGAGAAAGCTGAGACGGATTTAAGCACCGCAACAAGCCCTCATTTTATTTCTGCCAGTCTCCCCTTTTTATAATTAAAAAGCCAGGTGTAGCAGACCCTCATAAACACGAGCCGCCAGCAGATTGTAGACATCTTGACCCCTTATTGATCCTGTTTGATGCAGAAGTTGTGAAGCTGCAGAAGTGGGCGCGCAGAAACAAATGGGTTTATCCAAACTCGACACAAAATACAACTCTATCCAACAGGACAGTGCACACAGTAGACTAGAGCTCTGATTCAAATATGACATTTCTAAGGTCACAAGACCGAGGACATCTTCCAGAGCTCATTTGACTGTTAAATAGAGCAGTGTTGCAATTAACTATTCCATAAATTGGTTTGCCAAATGAAATTGCCAGAGTGTGACATCAAGTCTCTATGGAGACCAATCCCTCTTCTTAACCCCATGCTGCAACACGGATGTAGGACATACAGATGTAGGTTTGTGTAGGTTGAAACTCAAGTCAAGCGTTATTTTCACCATTGATACAGGCCATTCTGGCACCAATATAACCATACTGTGGGAACTGTAGCCTAGACTGTCAGAGGGGTTTGTGCAGTAAGAGCAAGGTGGAGGAGGATGGTGGTGAACATGAGCAAACAATCTGTAGGTTTCTAACGTGGCAGTTCAGTGTTCTTCCTCCAGCTCTCGGCTTCCTCTTCGTCACTGGGTCGCTGTCACTGCCGGTTGAGGCAGATGGCTTGTGGATCAGGAAAAGGGCAGCGCCCACCCACCCTCTCCCACCAACCCGGCAGCACCCACCTGAGTGCCACCTGCTACTCTGTCTGTCTGACCCTCTTGCCAGCCACACACATACAGGACCACATAGCTAAGAACTGTACACAAAAAGAAAAATTTGACACTCATTTTCTATCTCCGGGCTCCTCATTCTCTTTTCTCCTTCTGTTGTTTTAATTTAAAAGTTCAAAGTTTTACACTCAAGACAAAACATATTTATAGACCCACATTGTTACAAAGTAAGACACATTTAACAACCACATTTCCTGTCTTTACTACTGTCTGGATTAGCCCCCGTTCATGCCCAGTGGTTGCTGCAGCTGTCTTCACTGCATGCTCCACACATGCTCTGTACAGCCATAGGAGACTTTAAGGTTGACCTATATACAGTAGCTAGCTATATGTGCCTGTTGTCTCTGACTCACCCACTGTCTCCCTCCAAGGCCTTGTCATACAGGCTTGGTACTCTAGTGAAGGCTGGGTTATTGTATATACTCATACAGTGAACGTAAAATCAGCTTTCTACACAAAGTATCTATAGGTTGAAAGGTTTGTTTTTCTGAAGCTGAGTGAGCCTACAGTCCAATCATCCTACCTCCTCAAAGTAAACAGGAAGTCATTCCACACATACTCTTTATTAATGATAAGAAGTGTAAATGCTAGTCAAGCAGATTTCAAACATCATGCAAAGGGCACTACATGACTTTCAGGTCCTGTCCAGTGCTTTACCAAGTTAGATTTACCAAGGGGGTGTGTATTACCTCAGTGTGGGCCTTGAATAAGACTGCTTGTTCCAAAGCAGATGTGGTGTGTTGCGCGGCGCTAGCAGAGAGAATGAGCTCATTGTTTACAGTTGAACCTGGTGCTAATTTTTTCTGAAACGCTAACAGCTGCTTAACTGCACCACCAGCCAGCCTTGATATCACCCCCCCACGGCCTTTGTGTGTGAGCGCGTTGGCTCCAGCAGACTCCAGAAGACCAACTAGGCGCCTGATGATTGCCCCCCCCTCCACTCAAATCACCATCAGCTCCATCCTAGTGCACTCCCCAAATCTAATCTACGCAGTGAAATCGATCGGAGTCCCTGCTCACTACGGACAGTGCAGACTCCACAGTGTTGGGTTGCATACTTAAGCCCCCCCAAGTGCCTGGGAGGGATTGTGTCAGACCACATTGGGGGACTTTGTCACACACACACCAATTCTCTTTTGCAGCTTACTGTAGTTGCACAAACCTATGTTCAGTGCATGTGGTTATATGCGAACACAGTGACAAATATGGAATGATTGCATTGTGATGGCAGCCTTAGTGATACGATCACACACTCACTTCATTCTTTAGTTCTACACGCTGTGCATTCTTCATGACTAATCTAGTTAAATAACTAAGAGCTATTGGCTTTGCATGGGCTGAACATAAAACAAATGGAGGGATGGAGCCAGTTGAGGGATGATACTCACACTAATTGACTTAAGTGCCCTTATTAGTCCTGGGTCATTAGCACCTCAGCTTCCTTCTAGTTCACTCCATCTATTCGCAGTCCAATGAGCTTATCTGCTGTCGTGAGCATGCTTACCGCTTACATTCTTTGCTGCTCCATGCAGGTCAACTTGTATTTATGTAGTCTTTGTGATGTTCAACCCGTAATGTAAATGTACATTGATATGATTAAAGGTGGTAGAGAAGACCCTTGTTTGTGGCAGTAGGAGTCGAGCTGAAGACAGCTGTGATTTACCCGCTCTTAGGCCCAAAGGCTGCTTCCTGCCTGCCTCAGCTCTTGATACATTTTTTATTTTCCTTGTGCATTTATTTTCCCTTCGCCCTTTTTCATTTGCGTTGTGATATTTTCTGCCTTTGTTTTTTCTTATCCTCCTACTTTTCTACTTTCTCTAATGGAACTGTTGTCTCATGTCCCCTTGACAGGAAGATAAATAAGGAAAGGGGAAGTGGAGGAAATGGCCATTTCCTTTCTTTTTGTTTCATCATCAGCTTCATAAAACCCATTGTCCTTCCCCTCTCTCAATATTGTGTTTTGGTCAGTGTATATGTCATGTGTTGTCTTGGGAAAGACACAGGGATGAGACTGTACTGTGAAGAGAAAAGAGAGTTTGGGAGAGTGGTAGAGAGGAAATAGGGAGACCTCTCAGGGAAGCACAGCTTGTGGAAAATCTCCAGCTCTGCCAGTTCCAAATGGCACATTGTGAACACTTTGATTTCCCTTGTCCTCTAAGAGAAAGACAGATGTTTTGTCTTTCTGCTCTCCAACTTTCCTCTCTTTTCGGGACCTTTCGAGATTTCCCACCGGAGAATTAGCCCCCCTAGCTTGAATTGTTGGCGCCACTGTTAAAAAAAAGTATGTTGAACTAAGGGTTAGGAACAGCTTTTAACAAAGGCCTAAAAACCAGTTTGCCTGAGGGTACAGTGGTAGTAATAGAGTCAAGAGTGGCTGCATCGGACATGTTGGGAGCATGTGGCTCAGTGGGATCAGTGGAGCACTGGTTCAATCCCCGCTGCAGTCAGCATGTCGCTGTGTCCCTGGGCACCCACTTTGCTCCTGTTGGGATTGCCCACAGTACTGAATGTATGTCAGTCGCTTTGGATAAAGCGTCTAACAAGGGACCTGTAATGTAATGTCTATACCGACCAACTTAAATCCACTGCCTAGGGGCTAAAGTGGACCAATGATTGGTCACTCACAAGCTATTATGCCATTGGCCTGCGCTAACGCTGCACATTGCAAGTGTCTAAAAATGTACATGAATAACAACCCTTTCTGCAGCGCCACAATGGAATGTAAAGTCTAAACTAAGCTAGCCGTCCCCCCAATAGATTTTAGATTCTGGCCCTCAAGAAAACTATATTGTATCTTATTGAATCCACCCGGTCTTCAAGTGGGACATCTTGGTTGGTGAGGCACTTCTATCCATGATGCAAAGTCCTGAATTGTGTCACGGACATAGGCATGAGCGTTTTGTACCCACAGCCGAACGCCAGCCGAGTCCCAAGCCGAAAACAACAAGCTTCACACAAACACACACATACACGCAGTTCAAGTCATTGTGCACTATTGTGCTTCACTGGAGATTACAGCCAGGACACTTTCTCTGGAGTTTCTCAGCATTCAAGCTAAAGGCTTTCCAGGGAATCTCGTCTCCTCTGCCTCAGACAGAACGATGAGTGCGATGTGAGATTGGAGGGAGTCTTGCGGAGGGAGGGAAGGGGGGAGGTGTCACATAGTTTACCAAATGCAATTATGTAACGGTGTCACGGTTGCAAAGGACAGCAATAAGAGGAGGAAGGCAGTGTCTTTACAAGAGAGAACACCTTGGATTATTGAGGAGCATTTGATGTATGCTTAAATCAGAGGTTGCGCTAGACTTTTTTCGTTGCCCGTCATTTTGGACAGGATCCTAACATTTCCATCAAAATCAAGTATAACCCGTCGGCCTTTACACAACTCTGACGGGCACCCCTCCCCGTGGGGGGGGGGGGGGTCACGCTCGTCAACTGTTAGCGTTATGCATTCCCACTGCACCTCGCGGGAGCACGCACAGCGTAAAGCCAAAACTCACAGACATTTCAATGATTTGTTCGGCAAATTTAGGTTTGGAAACGGTATCATTTCCTTTTTGGGGGGAATGCATAACACGGCAGAACACCGGAGCCTCACTGCGGGGAAACTTTGGCGCTGTTCCGAGTTTGTTCTCATCTGTCAAAATGACCGACTGCTTTCAGATTGTTAAAAAGAATCCGTCATATTCGATATTCGGAAAATATTCGATTAACGATACATCTGGCTTAAATGGAATATAATAATAATATATAAAACTAATATTAGCTGCAAGGTCTTTGTCACAGTTTGGGGTTTAAATTGACAGGGACAGACAGGACAAATGGCACTTGAGCCACAGAGGTTAAAGGATATGTAAAGGCAGAGAGAAAGACGGACAGCTGACAGAGTCCAGAGACAGCTGATACAGAGTCTGGGACTTCTTTTGACAGAGTCTGTCTTTCTGGCTCTTGTCTGTGTGTCACGTACACTTTTCCTACAGCCACCATCGGCACTCGCCCTCCCTCCCTCCCTTTCCCTTTCTCAGCTCCCTCTCTCACAGTCCAGATATCCCAGAGGGCCGTGGGGTTGACTAAGGGCAGCGGGCTGATTGTCCAAAGCAGCAGACGGCTGGCCGATTGGGGCGGCGCTGGCCAGTGTCAGCTGACAGTGACTGTGTCTGTGTACATGATGTATGCCCCCCCCCCTGAGGAATATGTGCATTTGGTAGAAAGAAAAGCACATTACTCATGGACAGCATTGCCAGAGCATCCCAAAGCCCTGAAAGTTGCAGTAAATACTTTAAATCTGTAAAGTATTCAGGGTTCCAAACTGGTAAATGGTTATTTTCTGCATGTAATGATATGTTTCTTTGTGCACACTTCTTAGTGACCAGCAGCTACTCATTCTGTTGGTTTGGAAACACATGTGTCAATGCCAGAAAGTATTTCTTAAGCTTTGTTTCTTCCAACTATTTCTGAAATTGGTTCTTAAGTTCTATCCCATGTAGCATTAATGGGGTCTTATAAAGCCTTACAGTTGGCTTTGGGAAACCTGCAGCTCCAAAGCTTCTGGCAGTTTACAATAATCTGCAGTCATTTGATGGTTACCCTGCCATTATGACATGTGCTTCCCCTCTTACAGTGAGGAGGAGAGGGCAGAGCCTCTTTTATCTGCTGTTGTTTTCCACAGAATCTCTCTGATTGATTTGTGTGGGTTTCATTGAACAGTTTGCACCCCCCCCCCCCCTGCTTCTCTGGCCAGGAAACGCCAAATGTCTGAGATTCGTCATTTGTTCCATCTGGCAGACCCAGTGGAGGGGCCGAGGGCTTACATAACTAAAACAAATATCCGACATTTTGGGGGATTACATCATAGAATAGGATCAAATTGTTAGGTTTTAGTTGTGTTTACGTACATTGGGGTTGCACGATTTAATGTATTACCAGTTGGCCATTAATAACACAATTAAAAAACAAATGTATTACAGAATGATCAGAATCTGTTGTTGTATTGTCTGGCATTACATTAGCAGGGTTTGCTATGTTTTGGAAGCATTTATATGGTTTCTTTGTGGGTTTTGGATTATTACTCACGTTGAAATGCTTATTGCCTTCAGCAGGCCACTTTGCTGAATGACGTCTATGTTCAAAACGTTGTTGGAGCCCCCCCCCACCCTCCTCATCCTGCTGGAACTACTCTAAAATAAGGCGTGAATGCCTGGAGGAGAGAGGGGGAAGAGAAAAAAGGCTTTCGCACACACCGACCGAACGATGGATTTTATTTGGTCTCTGTTTGCTGAGCCTGAGTTTGGCTGGGTCGGTCTGTTATGTTGGTTTCTATGGTGAATAACACAGACTATGCCAGACTTGACTAGTACAAGGAATAAAAAAATAAAAAAACATGTGCAGAGACGGGGAAGGGGGGGCGAACAAGGGAGACTCAATTCCAAGAATTTGGAGGGTGTGGAATCACAGAGCAAGACACGGTAGAAAGGAAGAATATGTGCAGTAGAGCGAAACACTGAAGCAAAGACAGAGCAGCATCTTTCAGCACTCACTGAATAAACTGAGCCGATAGAACGTCCTGTCTCTCAAGTTGAACATTTTCTAAAACAACAAAAGAAAGAGGGTTTAACAGAGAAGCGTTACAAAAGGCCCACAAATGAAATTGCTGCCAGTATCAGAACAAACAGCAATAGTAGTAGAATTACTTCAAGTTTGATCGCTATATTATAATGATTCACCTTGTGGAGTGGGTAAGCTAGATGCTTATTAAATCTGTTTCTTTTTCAGTCAGGGACCTTCACTGACTCCTAACCCCTCCCATAAACACAAAATAGCGTTTACATTTTGTTCGATGTTATTATTATTTATTCATTTTTTTAAATTGTGTTTGTGTATGCAGCATGAGACGCAAAGGCAACTCCCCTGTGTAAAGCTATCTGGCAATGAACCTGATTCTGAATCCAAATCCCAACTTTTACATTTTCAAACAACATACACTCAACATTTTTGATTATAAAATATTGATCATGAAAATAGTATTCTTTCTTTGTTCTAATTGTTCTTGCTCTACCTTTAACCAACCTAAGTTTAGACTTTATTTCAAAGCTCAATAACTGTGTGGAACCAAGGGAAAAGAGTAGCAGAAGAAGCACCGAGAGTTAACACACGCTGAGTGAACCCATTCCGATGCAGCGCGAGGTAACAGTGCTAATCCCACACTTCTACATGGAACCAAATGTAGCTCATTCATGCCGTTTCCACCCCATGAATGAAAGATGAGGTGCATTAGCACATGCTGACATGTGATTGATAGTGTGTGTCTGTCTATGTGTGTGAGTGTGTGAGTGTGTGCATGAGAGATGAGGTATGTTCTCAGTGTCAAAGCCGGATTGATGGGGTGCATTTTATTTAACAGATTGGAGTGAGTATAAGGTCAGCTGTGAGTGTGCCATTTCCTTGATTGGTGTGGGGGGGGGGGGGGGTCTGCAGGTGTGTGAAAACGAATGTTTAGACTAAATCAAAGCGCTCTTGTTTTTTGTTTCACTCTGCTGTATATGCAGCTGCATCGAATGGCTCTTTGTTCATCATTCCACGTGTGTGTGTGTGTGTGTGTGTGTGTGTGTGTGTGTGTGTGTGTGTGAGGGGGCCAACATACAGTTCTGTCTCTTTGTGCCAATATGTGCTGACTACCTTATTTCTGGACTCAGTAGCTGTGTCTCCACTGTGCCAACACACACACACACACACACACACACACACACACACACACACACACACACACACGCTTCTCATGGCTAGTGGTGTCTGTCTGCAAACAGGCGAGGTGAGTCACTGGCAGTCTGTTTGCCCTTCTACTCCTGCTATTGGTGTGTGTGTGTGTGTGTGTGTGTGTGTGTGTGTGTGTGTGTGTGTGTGTGTGTGTGTGGGGGGACTTGTTACAGAGAATCAGTCACACCTGGGTCTGCTATGTACCTGATTGGCCGATCCCATCATTCGTCAGACGTTCCAGCCCCCTTAGACAGAAGCTGGAGGCAGGCCCACACACACACACACACACACACACACACACACACACACACACACACACACACACACACACACAGCAAGCTTTTCAATGTGCTTCAGTCAGCAGTCAGTCTGTGCAGATGCAAATCATCGACATTATGAATTGTCCAGATCCCTGGCCCTGCTCCACTGCACCATTTACAGGTTCTGCCATTACTCACTCTTAAAGAAACCTTCTTGCAGTACTTTTTGTGAGTTAGGGAAAGAGTAGTACTCCAAAGCAGACCAACGTGTGTTTGAGTGGTGTGTATGTGTGGTTGGAGACAAAATGATACACTGTAACAGATTGAAGAGAGTTATACGCTGCCACATGAAAAAACCAAAGTGAAAAACTGAAACTGAGATAAGTATTTGTTTGTATTGGGTAAGAGTGACTTAGCTTGTTTTCCAAGGAGGAGAGCAACTACAACTCTTTCCTAACTGCAAGGATTTCACCAAATGTTGCAGATAATTTTCAAAGAAAATCAGCATTAGAGCAACTACATCTGTTATTGTCGCTAACTTCACTTGCCTACTACACCTGGCATAAGAAAGCTGTAATCAGTGCATCCTATGCCTTTTTAACGGCACATATCTCTCACCTTTTGACTACTGTGGAAAGGAAGGACCTCCTGTACAAAAGCCTCAGGTGAGCTTATGGGAAGTCTTGGTTATGGCTTGTAAAGTTCCTGCAGTGGAAAGAGCCATTAGTCAGCTGGCTTCACCGTAATCTGCCCCACATTTGATTACCACCGCGACAATTAAGCATAGCTAAAGCAGTTGTTGGCCTTGCCACCCACACTCTGAGCAAACAAGATACCCAGCTTATTACTGTCTTCCCTGGCTCCGTCATAACACCCATATCTTATCCAATTATGCTGATTCATGAGGTTTGACCTCAGCGGTGACCCATGGTTTTAATATCGCTTACCTCTGCCATTGATTGGGAGTGGGTTTAGGGTGTCTGTGTTCCTCAAGAGCCAAACAGAATCATCCAAACATCATCTCTGTCTTCTTCTCCTTCCCCCTTGGCTCTGATGCAAATGGTGCTGTATTGTCTGAGCTCCTCTTACTTACTTACATTGTGTCTGTTTGGGTTGGAGAGAGGTTAGCTGTTGAGATTTTAATCTGCTCAGCGAGCCATCTGCCGCTGTCGTTGGGCTGCATATCTCGGGGATTAAATCAGATGCTGTGTAGCACGTGAGATGTCCCTCGTGCAAACACACACACACACACACACACACACACACACACACACACACACACAGTGAGACGCGCACGCACTAATCTGGCCACAACAACAACACATCGACAAAGGCAGGTTCTATCGAGCAGACACTGCCGATGTACACACATGAATAAGTGCACACATGTTCAGCAATGCATGAGTGGAGAATGTGGGCCACTGCCACTTCCCCTGCAGCTCAGATTGCCAAACGACTCTTCAGCGCCGGCAGCCAAAGGCCCTGATTACCATTTTATTACGCATGTCATTATTCTGATGCTATCAATGGAAATGAATTGGCAGACAATTGATTTACAATAACCCTCCGCTGCTCCACGCTGGCCCTTAGGGAGCCTCCGGTGCTCATTGATTGGTTCATTCTTTCTGCTCTGTCCGACTGGCTGTAACTATAGGCTTTCACCTATCACAGGCTACTATACTTCTACATGACAGGGATTTGATTTACTGCTGGATTTTAGAGGACTCATCTGCTTAAGG
>CALSBZ010045248.1:20971-32271 GCA_943591055.1 Gobionotothen gibberifrons | reverse complement strand
GTGTGTGTGTGTGTGTGTGTGTGTGTGTGTGTGTGTGTGTGTGCACGAGATTGAAGGCTGACAGACAGGTCGGCCAACCAGTTATTTTAGCCGGCCCGGCTAAAATAATTGGTCGTAGTTTTTACAGTATTACGGCTTCCACAGATGAAATATTTGTATGGATTTTTTTTCAAAGCACTTAGAATATGCATTGCTATCAGGATATTAAGAGCATTCCATGGAATATAACAAAAAGTGTATCTCGAGCCGGTTTCTCAAACTTACCTACCCCTCCTTTAAGTGGAAGGCTGTCTGTGCGGGAGTATCACTGCTGCCACTCTCAGCAGGGTTCTTCAACCCTAATATACTTTACTTTCACAGCGTTTTGTGCTGCGGATGGACTTTCTGTGTGATATATTTCATGGGGAATATAAGAAAGCTAATGTATCCCTTTTCTGCTTTATGTCATTAAGTGTTGTCCAGTTTGTATATTATACAAAACTGCTTCTGTGGGTCTGGGGGAACTTTTGCAAGTTTGACAGAAATGGACCTGTTTTTATTCAATATATTGTATCGTATCTTATCTTGGAGTGGATTTTAGAGTTTGATATTTTTAGATGTTGTTTACCCGACATGGAAGGTCTACTTCAGTGTGTTGTAAAAAGCAAGAAATACATTAGAGCTATGTTAAGGGTTCTCTATCAAACAGAATGATTAGCCTCCACTGTTCCTGGGAGACATTTTCTGAAGCCTGCATTATATATGTAGCTACCATCAAATCAGTACAACACATTTTACACAGCACACCTCATTCATTTGACCCCCCTTCCGCTTGTTTTCCCGTGCTTCTCCCCACATAAAAACACTCGAAGACCACAGCTTGCATCTCAGCAGCCCTCATGTGTAAGAGATTGTTCCTCCATTTTGGATGATGGGCTCAGCGTGGAGCTCTAATTGACCCACCATGTCTGCAAATGCATTAGTGCGGCTGTGCTTGGCCCACTTAATGCCCAACTACAACAAACATGGCCATCAATAGATACAGCTGCATTTTTATGCAGCACATACGGACCCAGTGTGTTGAGTGGTTTGTCTAAAAGCAGCCAGACGAGGGTTGGTCAGGAGAGAGGCAGTGGCTGGTCACGGTGTCTGAAACAGCTGACCTAATCCCGCCCCGCAGACAGGAAGGAGCAGGAGTGAAGCCTCTGGCCATGTGAGCTGCTCTTTCAACCTTTCGACTCGTAGTTTTGTGTCAAGCGAGGGGTTAGACATTTACTCAGAAACTGCATGGCTTAAGGGGAGCTTGTAAGCTTATCTCACATTTGACTCATAGTATCTGTTATTCTTTAATAGAAGCTTGCTAGAAGATTATATTTTGGACAGATTTCTTTTTCTAAGAGAAACCTGCATTTCCCTCACAATGTTAGATTTTTAAGGTTGAAGCCAGGATAAAGATAAAGACTATAATTTGGACATTTAAACTCTTGATTCATTGGTAGACCTTTCAGAAGAACTAATCAAATGCAGAGACCAACGCTCAAACAATCGCCCTTCTTAGTGTTTCACAAGCACTTTCACCTAGTGTTTTCCAACTACATTACATTTGTCCGAAGCTTGAACCCCACACATGTGGAGATCACTAGTTTCTCACTCTGATGCGTCAGATTCTTGTCTGCTATTAGGGGGGATCCTGGGATTTGAATCAAGGGGATTGAGCAGACAGCGGCTGGAGGATTTAACCATCATTGCTGACCCCCTCTGGTGTCAATTCCTCAAACAGTCCTAATCCCATCTCATCCTTCCCCAACCGCTGGATCCCACGCGTCTCACTGGATCATGCTCTGGGCATAATGCGCCCTGTGCAAATACGTGAAGGGAAAGAAGTGGATTTTCTTTCTGTAGCTGGTGCTCAACTGTCAGTCTAGCAGTCATGCAGAGGTTTGTTTAAGCAACAGTGCTAAAACAATTCTTCTTCCTAGAAATACTACGTCATTTTCTCTAGAATTCTGTGCTACACCCATTCACTGTTTACAGTTAACGCAGGCACACATAGTTGAGCTGGGTAATCACACGTATTTATTCATTCACGCTGAGCCAATGACCTACCTTGTTTACTATGGCTCATTACTCCTCCAGGTGCTGCTGTGAGGGGGGTGGGATGTGGCAACACGAGGAACACTACAGTCTCACACATTGTTCGATTCACACCTTCCACTATCCTCTAAGCCGTCATATCACCTTCGCTTCCACTGCTGCAGGCTTGTTTATGTTATCAACCATTCACCCCTCCATCTGCCAAAGCATCCCATGAGCCTTTTCTCTGTACACTGCAGCGTTAACTGAACTGGAAGTCAAGCCTTACAAATCCAATGCATATTATTCCCTTTATTAGATGGGAGCTTACTGCTCTTGCTTTCTCCTTCACAAGGTTCTTTATTTATATACTCAATATTCAGTTGGCATTACAGCCCTGAATACCTGTTTGGGTGGGCCCCTGATCATTGAGGGCCTTTGGGTTTTAAAGTGGAGTATTCAGGTTTTTGAATACTGAGGAATAACATGTTCTGGATCAAATAGCATCCTGAACGGCTGCTTATGCTCTTGTTCATTTTCTATGCCATGCTAGTTCAAATGGGAGGACAAGAACAAGGTCGAACAAGCTTAAGAACAAGTCATGACTTCAAAATAGAAAACCCTTTCATTATTGTTCATACTGAGTGAGAGTGTGATATTCTATGCATCACTCAGTACAGTTTTAAATGTTACAGTCTCAACGTACTATCTTTTGCTCATGATTCTAATTCTAAGAAGAGCAACCTGTTCTGAACCGAGACATGTTTGAATACAAACAGTTCTCCAAAGGCCTGGCACCACAACAACTTTTCACGCATGGTTTATTGTGCCAAAAATAATGGCGATAATCTGTACTATTGTCACTTTTTATGCTGCTGATAAAATGCTAATATAATAGCATAATAATACAAGCACACCCTTTTTAAAGAGCAAAACACTTTTAATTCTTGAAAATATGCACTTGGATACGATGACAAATAAAACCTCACGACCAAAACAGTAAATACATCTGACTTTCTGGCTTTATTAACTAAATATTATTATGATAATATATAGTACAAAAGGCCCTGGACGATACAACAGTAACAACATTTTGTCAAATGTGTTATATCTTGTTCAATATATGTTGTTTCTTTAGTTATGCGTCACTTAATACAGCTTTATATTACAAGTTTAAGACAACATAATAGAATGTGCATTATTTATGATGCATTGTAGCCATAGTCAAACTGGTGGTGAACCACAGGCGGCTCTGTGCGCTCTCTCACTCCAAGCCACCAGTGTCTGTAACGGTGGCAGCTCCCAGTGTCTCACAAGGAGGCGTCTCTCTAAGCTGCTCCAGCTGGAGGTGTCAGTGGGAGAGGGACAGGGACGCAGGACTGGAGGTTAAGACTGTAATTGGTGGTCCATCCCTGCCCCTGGTAGTGGAGGGCTCCAGGGATGAGGCTTTAGCAGGCGTAATGATGTCTGTAAGATGAGAGGGGATTTGAGTGAAAGCCCCCACCCTCACTCAAATCCCCTCTTCCTGCTCTCTTACAGGAGGATCCATGCAGCAAACTGAAAGTGCAAGGACACTCTCAGTAAGGCAAACCATTATTAGCCACTCCGGGCCCATTTTAGAAAGTCTAGCAGACCTTTTAGCCTATTAAATGCAATAAATAAGAATGGGTAATAGTTACGAACACAATTCATTTTGTATTTCAAATGTTCCATATTATATTCTGATACTCGATCAGTGAAGACTTCCTGTCTGAAGCAGGGAGGGGGTTTATTTTATGCTGCCAATCTAAGTGTAGTTAAGAAGGATGCTGTGTCATAAATGGGTGTCTTCCAATCAGATGGTCAGTGCTCTGATACCCAGCCTCTGCTGTCAACATGTTGAAGTGTCCTTGGGCAAGATACTTCACCACAGTTACCGCTGTAGTCTGCAGTACTGAAGTGTTTGTGAGTCTCTAAATGACATGTCATGTACAAGGAGGGTTGAGAGTTTGTTAGGCGTTGGGATGATATTCACAATGATGGCATGTTTCTGTTGCAAACATACGTGTGTGTGTGTGTGTGTGTGTGTGTGTGTGTGTGTGTGTTTGTGCCCCCCTGTGCCCCGCGGGGCCACGCCCCCCCCCCCCCCCCCCCACCCCCCTCCTCCCAGTGCTATTTATGTATTTGCTCTACCATGCGAATTAACCCTTTCACAAGCAACCTCAACCTTAGGGCACGTTACACGCCAAGCAGAAGTATGCCCCAGGCCCTGCATTTCCCCATCCTGCACACAGACACACTCCTCCCCTCTCCACCCGTGATTCACATCTGGCCTCCTTTGAAACATAGCAGCTTTTTGCACCAGCGCAAGGAAAAGAGCCATCAGCAGATTCCGCTGCACTCAAGCCGCCAAGCTTCTTCCAACCAGAACTAGGGAAATAAGAAGTGTTTCAACTGAACTGCAGGCCTTTAATCAGAAATACTGTACAACATTTTAAAGTTTGTCATCTACTATTATGCTCTCGTAAGCATTAACTCTTTATATATGACACACAATCAGAAGTAGTTGCCCACACACACACTCACACAGCCAGATCAATCCAGTAGTGTGCATGCAGGGATAAGAACAACTTAAAAAAGTGAGCAAATTCAATTATCCAGCTTTTAGATGGCTCTTAAACATTATGCTGCCTGAGATCATAAAAGGGACATTCAATTAATGTTCTGGCTTTCTTCGGCTATCTGATAGCAAAGCAGAAGACATGAACTCCATAACCAGGGTTTGTTTATGTCTTCCCATCAGTGTCATCCACCGTCAGAATGATGAATGTAATTAGGACTGATTGATATTCAATCTACTGTAATGATGACATTTTTATTTTTGTATAACATTTTAAAAGGGTGCTTTTCTTAAACTAAAGTTGTGATTTAGCTGGCTGACAGTTTTTTTGGCACTGTACATTGGAAATGTAAAATGCCAATCATTTACAAGCCCATATTAGCATTTGAACGGCTATTTCTTAATCGATAAACACACATAAATATATTTGTTGGGAATAATTGAATCATATTTCTAGCAGGCAGGTTAATATTCTTCTGTGATTACAGTTTATCTGCTAAGTTTACAATGTAATGTACACATCTTAGTCAGAATGTGCAAGAAACTATGATTTCTTATCCAAAATAATATTATAAAATATATTAAAATATAATCAGATGTTCAACCCCTAAACATTTGCCTCAATACTCAGTATTGGCTGCAAAAAATGGTCGATGTTGCACATTGGTGGCCAAGTATTAGAGGTCAGATATCAAATGAATAATGACATTTGTCTTCAACACTAACTTCACAAGGTTAATGACACTCACTGTACACATCCATCCGATCTGTCGAGCATGTTAATGTTAGCATTTGATCCTTTTAAAAACAGCATCAGCCAAGCAAGGGATGGAAAAGGAAAGCCATGGAAAAGTCCAGCTGTATTTACTTAGCCACCCACCCCCCGTCTCCATGTTACGCTTCTGAGCTTTCCGTCTCCTCGGTGGGCCGATCCCTGGCTCTCTCCGGCTGACAAGAGCCAGTCTCTAACCATTCCCACGGAAAGAGTTGCCAAAGCAAATTTGGCGAGAGGAAATGAAGACCCTGCTGCCTTCCCAAACCTCCCAATCTCTTCCATTTCCTTCCCCTTTTTCCGTGTTCCTTCAGAGCTGTCCTGCATGGCCTTCAGAGCAGAGGGAGGGCTCTCTGTTGCCTTCCCTCTTATTATTCTCTCTCTGTTCTTTTCCATGCATATCACTGTTGTCATATGCAACTGGCAATGTTGGTGAGCTCCATGCTCTAGGTTCAGTTGGAGATTCTACACAGTCCTTCAGGGAGTGTGGGCTGTTACCAAGAGCTTTGGTGGTCGAGCATGTTATGAGTCTGATTGTTTTTATGGCTTTTTGGATTAGCTGAGTTTTGTCCTGGAAATCATCTGTTGTTGCTCTCTGCTCAGACTTGATCCCTTGCCACAAACTGTTTACCCTTCTCTTTCTCTTCCAACCCTTGTTTGTTTCTTCCATTCTTTGCCATACTGTACTCCCTCCTCTGTTTTTTCTGATGTGATTGGACATGTCAGCCCTTTTTCCCCCTTCGGAATAGTAACTGATTGAGAAACACTTTATTCATTTCCCTGCATATTGAAAGGGTTCCTTTATCCAGCAGTTTTTTGAAATGGTTGCTACAAGTATTGAACCGTAGGCCTAGCTAGCAACGGGAGCTTTGGGAGGTTTCTCTTGCCCCTTTCACACCAACGCGGTTCAAGGGCCGGTTCGGAGCTAGAGCCTGATAAAGAAAACGGCTTATGCCACAATAGGATAGCAACAAGTAGTCAAGATAGTCAGTTTAGCTTCGGTTGCTATGCTAACATCACCCATTTTATACCAGAGAAACGTTCATAACAGCGTTGTGATGCCAAACAGCGGGCAGCACTGCAGCGGTCGGTAAATGCCGCTGAAACACATTAATAAGCAATGAACCACGGCACTCTGGGTTGAGAAGTAGTTATTTAATTTAATCTGGCTTCGTATGATTAAAAGCAACACGATCATCGACCCGACGCCGTTGGGGAGAAAATCAGCGACGTAAACGGTGACGTCATGACGCAGCCGCGGCAGCACCAGTCGGGCTCTGGGCGGTGTGAACAAAACGGGGGCTGAAATGAAAAACCGGTTCCGAACCAGAAGAGCTCAAGCACGGAGCTAGAACGGGAACCGCGTTGGTGTGAAAGGGGCATGTGTTTTGTCTACGAGCCTCTCTGGACTCTTCCTGGAAGTATAGAATGCATTGTAATTCATTCCACTACATTTTCTGGGGGGATTCTCAAATATAAACTGTGCAATAAGAAGGAATTGAAATGTCAGATTTCTAGCTGTCCCTCCAGGAAAAACGCTGGGAGGCGACAGGAGGGCTAGCACATTTGACTCAGAGGCAGTATCAATACAAGCTGTTTTTGGCGAGGGCTGTGGAAACAAAGTGTCTTCTTGTTTTTCTTTCAAGTAGCAGGGGAAAGCAGGAGGAGCTTCCCTGCTAATAAGATACATGATGGCTTATGTGGGGAGCCGTGGTACAGGCAGGTACAGCTGGGGCCTCCGCTCTATATACAGCTACCTGATAGTCTGAACATCTGCTTTGTCTGTGACACACACACACACACACGCACATGCACGTGCACACAGTCCTGTGTTTCAGCAGGTGTCTTTCCTTTCAAGTCCTCACACGGTTCTCCAACTAGCTAAACAAGTTGGAACTCGCTCTTTATAACTTAAATAAACACAGTTACTTATGTGCTGAGCGCAGGAGAAAGGACGCCGCGCTGTATCAAAGTGAATAATAGATGAGGTAATATCAAGTGTAGTCAGCAAACCAGTTCATCTTGAAGTCGGAAGTGCGCCTCAGCAGAGTCCGGGGTAATGAGATGAATGTGATCCTTCGCAGAGCAGCGCTGCAATAGTTTGACTGTAACTATGTAAAGTGTTTTTGCTATTTACTTGGCTGAAGACAGAGACCCTATTGTTCTCTGTGACTCCTCAGCCAAGGAGACGACGGTGGGATGAACTAGTTGCCAAAATTGGAGCTCTGCGTGTGTGTGTAACCCACAAACATACAGTCGAGGAATCTCACTCTGCTGAGCAGCCACGGCGCTCATGTATTTGTATCCTGCATGTTGTTCTGGGTGTGGAACGGCACACACTGAGGAGAGCTTAGAGAGCTGGGGAGTCACAGTCCCTTTATTCCTCCTACACTCTTTACATCGGAACAGAACAAGTGAAGATAGAGACACAACAATTAAGCACTATTAGATAAAGGGCAAGCACATCATATTTAAGATAACAATTAAAGGTTATTACAATTTACAAAGTACACATTCGGGTAAAAAAGTAGCAGCAGCATTTATGAAATAAATGAAGTGTAACATGAAGGAATAAAGTAATAATTGAACTATTGCACATCATTGTTATTGCACAACAGTGGTGTCACAGTCTTTGTTTGTTTTGTTATTGTTTGTTTTTGACATTATTGCTCTTTGGAAAGAGCAGCTTGTTTGTTTCCTCAACAGTTACTGAATTCATGGTGGACCCTGAGAGCTGCAGGTCAGCCCTTCTCCTGCATACATTCTGGAACCACATGTTGTCCAACACCTGTTTGTTACCCGCCATATGTGGGATTTGCATTGCCTGTTCTGTACGAGGTGAGCCAAGCTCTGCCTCCGGGGGGGGGGGGCTCCCTTCACACTGCTGTGGGCCCCTCAGCGAGACATGCAGGGAGGCCAAAGTCAGGTCACAGGCAGGGTGCGGCTCGCTCGCCCTTCTGAGGGAAGAAAGAGCAAAGAAAACATTGTTTGGCCTTTCATCTGAGCAGAGTCTCGGGGAGCTTAGGAAACCTGTTCGGCACCATGTCACTACACGCTGTGTGTCTCAGCTATGCAGGCCTGACACTGACTCACATTATGAAATCTGTTTAGAAGCTACACAGCAAGTAAGATAGGACTTTTTTCAAATTCATCATTCATTACTGAGCAATTACACACTTTTTATTTGAAGGAATTCATAAAATAATTCAAAAAGTTGATATTTGACTAACCTGATAGCTCCTTAATGGATTTCTAGTATGCCAAATCTACTCGTGAAAGATAGTTTTCTTCTTTTATGTAGTAATGTATTGACCATCAAGTGACAGATTTTGCCGTTATATCATTAAGGGTAGTTGGGGGTTTAGTTTATGACAGTCATCTGGTCCTCCAGACCACACTGGAAGCTTCTTTAGCCCCGGGTACTTCATTTAGCTGTGCTTTTGCAAATGATTCAGCTTGCTTTCTTTCTCTGCGACTGGAATCCTGCTTGTTTGTAGAGGACATCCTGTAATCTATGACACAGGAAACGCTCTCAGACAGATAGACGAACAGGGCGGGGTGGGGGTTCTGAGGGGATGGACAGCGAGAGGAGGCAGTTGCAGAAAAATGAAACAAGGACACGGGTAAAGATAGAATTACAGACTTTCTGAAAAAAATAATTGTGGCTCAAGAGCGGCGTTGTTCCAAGGCGCTTCGTTTGGTGGTCCTGTTTTTTAGCTCACAGAGCAGGTTTCACATCAGCTGGGATCCCAGGGAGATGGAGTTTTCAGAGGGCGGTCATTTACAGAAGTCTCTGCGCTCCCCTGAAGGCCCCTTCTGGCTTCTTTCCAGCACTCCAACAAGAATAGCCTTTCCTCCAAATGTGTTGCTTTCTTCACTGCGGCTAACTCTAATTCCAACTTGAAACAGAAAAGATATATGGATACGTTGGTCAGAGAACTTATTCATGGGAGTTGTCAGGAAGCTACATCTAGGATTTCTATTTCCACCAACCCCCTCAATACAGTCGGATCAGCTGATCAAAACTCTCAAAAGTGTGACTTTGGCAGTTAACCTGCTGACACAAACAACCATTTTGATTCATTAAAGAAGGAACAACAGGGTAAAGATCCCAGGAACATTTCATGTATCTATTTAAGGGTCTCTCAGAGCTTTATAAAGATGTCTGCAGCTTAGTGAAAGTATAACAACTTTCACTTTCTACTGTTATGTATTTATTTCTCTAAACTGCATATATCTGCAGATCCCCCAGGATGGGATCTCTACAGGTCTCTGATGCGCTCCATTCAATGTCCCTCGCATGTTTCAATGGAAAATTGAAACTTCAAGTTATTTACTGCATAACTGTGTACTGCAGAGGCATTAGAGTAACAACACACATAGAACCTTTCAGAAATATCAACACGAGCAGAAATGGTTTCGCTGGGTACCTTTTGAAAGAGATTGTGTACTATAATATTTAAAAAAAATGCTCTTCATGTGTTTAGACAAACATCACTAGTCTGCAGACAGAGGAAGTGTTCTGAAGCAGAGTTTCAAAAGAGCGTCTCAACCGAGAAGTCTGTTATCACCCCACCCATCCTGTCTCTGCCACACACACACACACACACACACACACACACACACACACACACACACATACACACACAGCCATACTAAGAGACATGTACACCCACATCCACTCGCCCAGACACGTGCTCACACATGAGCCCCTCTGTGGCCCCCCCTGTGGCCGCCCTCTGGCAGCTGAGACGGGGCTGCCACTCTCACTATTTCCACACATGCTTCCCCATGACTTGAGGCTTTGTGAGTTCCTCATGCAGGGGCTATTCCAAGCTACCATGTGTAAAGTAAGGGACTGTAAATGAGCATTTCACAGATATGTGCTTCAAACATCCAATATTGATATTCTGTGTCATTTCTTGGCCAATATCCTTCCTAAAAAACTAGCTTTTAGAGCACACAGCACTGGGACTCCTTGGAATCATGAATGATGATAATGAAGTGATATCTAACTTTTAATAAAAGGCTAATGTCATCGCCCTGATACCAGGGTAATGCTCCATATTACGAGGTGTCATACTCTCACTGTGAGGTGTGTGAGCTGCTGTCTGAGCACGTCTAACACACACCTCTGCTAATCTGAAAGCCTTATTTTAGAAGTGTGACATCCTGTCTATGCTGTGTAATCCACACCGGAACATAAAGGGGATGGGCTGCAAAGTGCACGGGTATATGCACACACTCACACACACACTCACATTATTGTGTGTGTCTCTGAAGGTTAGCCCTGCTATCATTTGCAGCTGTAAATCGCACGCTTATCAGCAGAGCAGTGTAAAGGGTCTCATTCACCTCCAGTCAGGGTCTGAGTTGTGTGTGTCTGAACGTGTGTGTATCAGCGCAGGGTTTCTCATGTTTTCATCTCACACACCCTCCGCCACAGAGCCCCATTTGTTAATTTTTTATCCTAGGGACCCTCTTAGGAAGATATCACTGATGGTATCATTTCACATGAATCAAATGAAATGTAAATGACTCCTCACTTTTGCTCTGGAAACAGCCCAAAGCCTGACATCACCAAGCCGCCTTCTGAAACAGGAACTCCCACCCGGCTGTCTGTGCTCCGTGTCGCACAGTCCCACTGCTCAGTAATCTAGACATGCAGATTTCTCCCCCCCCCCCCCCCCCCACCGGCGGACCCATAAGCTCCGCTGCCAATTGTTGACCCCCGACGCTCTCCTCCGTCCAAGATTACCGGGCCGGATCTCGCCCTGATGGAAAGCTGCTGGCAACCAGTAATCCACGAGACGAGGACTGGCACGTGGCACAGAGACTTTGCCCAGAGGCTGTGTGTGTGTGTGTGTGTGTGTGTGT
>CALSBZ010045248.1:0-15971 GCA_943591055.1 Gobionotothen gibberifrons | reverse complement strand
CACACACACACACACACACACACACACACACACACACACACACTGCCCCAGTCACCTCTAGCCTCCTCTCTTGGCTGCCCATGAGCAAACACACTGAGCTGTATTGGATTGTGTGTGACAGAGTCAACACCACACCTACATTTAAACACACTTCCAGCTATCAGACACCTCCGCTGGCACTTGCGCATACACACCCACACACACACTCTTATTTGTCTGTCTGACACTATTGGGTGCACTCTCAGTTCACTGACATTATAGTGTGACAGCTCTTAGCCAGCTGCCAACCTGTGCAGTCACATCACGAGGGAGCAGTAATCCACCCAGCGCACATGTGTGAGCCCTTTTCAAGCAGCACGGATACTGTTTTCACTTTGTGTTTATATCTTTAAATCTGTCTGTTCATTGTATAAATATATATATATAGGTATATACATATTTTTATATATCTTTGTTATTGTATTCGGGATTGTGGGAAAGTGTATTTTTTTATGTGACCAACAGTTTTTTCTTTTTATTCTCAGAATTCAAAATGTTATATCAGATTTATTTTTATTCTGATAAGAAAATAATGTTTCTCTCTTTCTCTTTTTTGTTGAAAATCGCAGAATTCTGACTTTAATCTCAGAAAAGTGACAACTCCAATTGTTGTTGTACTTTTGGTCACGTCCCAAAGATCTTTCCTCATGTAGCCCCTAATCCTCTTCCATATTACACGAGCCCATTATGTCTTTGTAAAAAATACTGCCTAAGTGAAATACAGCTAGATCAAATGATTTAAAACTTAAATCAAATGTCTTTCTGTTCCTTCAGGCATCTGACCCCGTCCCTATCAAACGGTCCAAACATGAAGACTTCCCCTCGCCGGCCCTGCAGTCGGACAAAGAGAAGCAGCACGACTGGCTCCAGTCCCTGTCCGCCGCCAATAAGGTCTGTGTTGCTGAGCTCAGGGGGGAGATGCTGGTGGTGACGCATGAGAAGAGATGTGGTGTAATATTATAGGCTACAGAAGTTTTCGGATGAGGGTAGCGCTTCAATTTAGATTTGGCACGCGGTGCTCACAGAGGGGGTAACTGTAGCCACCATGAGCCCCCCAGATTCACTTACTGAGAGGCAGCGCAGTGTAACACAATATATCACAAAATAATGATGAATGTCCCCTGTGAAGATCAATATTCCCAAAAAATCCACTATGAGGATACGGTTAGAATGTCTTCAACAATTCATTGGTTGCACAATTTCTTACAATTACACGTTCACATTCAAAGGACTGAGTACAGCTGATCACATTGACTGCAAGCTATAGCACTGAGAAATATATCACACAGTGAAATAATACAGTCTAAAGTTGCATAGAATTGGAGTCCTAGAACCAGTGTATTCTGTCCTCAAACTTGTTGTGAGGCCAGCTACAATAAGCCTGTGTATCAAACATAAATGCTATGTTTCCGTAAGTGTGTCCTTAGCATATCAAAATGTCTAGCACTGCTCGTCAGCATTGAAAAAATGTCCTCAAAATGCAACAGTATTTTTTGGTAGTCACTTTTGTTACTTGTAGAATAACAGGTTTATGTTTGTCTTTTTTCAGGGGCTTAACTGCATCCAGCCCAGGCAGAGACCCTCAGCTTTCAGACCCTGGTCCCCCCACATCTCTGCTGGAGAGAAGGAGCCCTCCAGTCACCCCCTGGCCCTGCTGAGAGACAGGTGAGCTCACTCACATGACAGAAGAACATGGCAGCAACAGGGTGCTTCAGAGAGGAAACACTTTTGAAGTTAGCATTGTGCTGGTTCCCTCGACAAGAAGACAATGTGCTTTTTTATTGGATTCTGGATTCCTGCAGAAGATACACACCGTGGACACAAGCGCCAGAATCAGAGGCTAACTTTTGGCTTAAACAAACAAAACCATTGTTTACTGTAACCTCATCACCACTGGACTTTATGAGGCAGAACACAATCTGTTAACCACAGCCCTTTAGAAATATAATCCATTAAAACCCATCCCTGCAGAACTAATATCTAGACTTTAAGGAGCTCTTACTGCAGCAGAGTTCGGCCATTTTGTTGGGTTGGATCTGATGAGCTGCTCTCGCTTGTCTGGGTGGGCTGGTGTCAGAGTGTCATGTCTGACTCCACCACAGCCTCCCACACTCCTCCACTTACACACATTTGACACACACTCACACTGTGGGCACCCACTTGGCATGGCGCTGCCAGAGCAGGCTGCACCATATCACAGTGCCCAGTTTCTCCTAAAGTGGGAGGAGAGAGCTGCAGGCACTTAGCTGAACGCTTCAATCTGACCATACAGTATGCTACTGTGTTTGCATGCATGCACAACTCAGCTGCTGGTTATGAAGTAACCTTTACATTGAGCTGCACAATTAATCACAATGTTATTGAAATTGCATTTTGGACTTGTGCAATATTCAAATCTCAGGAGGCACAATAGTTGGAGAAGACTAAATATGTGTTAACATATCATTTTTAAATAAATATTGTTGATTTGCAGAGATATCCCAGCCTTCAATTAATACTTAATAGAACATATTTGTTGAATACAGATCCTCTCATATAATCACACTCTGATCATTTACTATATTTTTCAATGGTAATGAAATGTATGATTCAATCATTTTCAAAACCTCCAATCATATCACAATTTCTAAATATTGCAATTGTTTACTTGTTCCTAATGGTGCAGCCCTAAATTAAATCTAAATTGTCTTTTTTTTCTTTTCTCAAAGCTTCTACAACTACAAGAGTATAGAGAAAGCGGTGGCCCCCAATGTGGCCCTCACACCGCTGCCCCTGGGGAAGGTAGATCCAATGTCCCTGTCGGTACCCAGCACCTCCCACCCGAGCGGAGGTGAGCCCCCGGGCGAGGGCGCCAGCTCCAGGCCCCGCAAGAGAAGAGCCACAGAGGAGCTCCAGCCCCCAGAGCCAGAGCCACCCTGCCCCCCGCCCGCAGCCGCCAGCAAGCCGCCGCTGCCCCCCCCTCAGGACGACAAGGAATCTGAGGTGGAGATCGAAGTGGAGAACCGCGATGAATGTAAGCAAAACAACTTAAGAAACTAGAAATGTTCAGGTTCAAATAATGGACTGTCATGTGCACAGCTGCAGTGTAAATATGCAATGACCATCCCAGGATCCTGCAACAATGCAACATCAATATACTGTATGAGACATAAACCAATACAAATAGTGCAAGAAGAAACTGAAGAGAAATAAAATAGTGCAAGAGAATGTTGCAAGACTAATTAGCAAGTAATGCAGGAGAATTTAAGTAAAATAAGATGAGCTTTAAATAGAATGTAAACTGTAATGCTGTACGGTGAAATAATACTGCTTATTGTTATAATAGATAAATAAGTGAGATGCAAACAGATGAATGATATGAAGTTGTGAAGGCGCAGAGGTAGAATGTGTTACATGTGTACATTGATACGGGGCTGATACATTTTACACAAACCTCACCCCCGTGTCCTGGTCTCCCCCCACAGTCACATCCTCCCTGTCCTCCCTGTCGTCGCCATCCTTCACCTCGTCCAGCAGCTCAGCCAAGGACCTGAGCTCGCCGGGGGCCCAGGGGCCCGTCTGCACCGTCACGTCGGCTGAGGGCCCCCCTCCCACACCCACACCCACACCCGCTGCAGCCCCCGTGGCCCCCTCAGAGGGGGGGCTAGAGTCGGAGCTGGAGAGTCTGAGGCAGGCGCTGGACAGCGGACTGGACTCCAAAGAGTCCAAGGAGAAGTTCCTGCACGAGATCGTGAAGATGAGGGTGAAGCAGGAGGAGAAGCTGGGGTCCGCCCTGCAGGCCAAACGCAGCCTCCAGCAGGTGGGGGCCGTTTGTGTTATCAACAGTAACCCATTCGTAATGTACTTTCCCTTCCCGATGAGAACATTGATATATGTTGCATATATGTGCATTGTTTACACGATTAGGTCTGAGGTGTGTTTAGGATAGCAGTTAGCAGCTAGCAGTTAGGAGTTAGCAGTTAGCAGCTAGCAGTTAGCAGTTAGCAGTTAGCACACAGACAGGAGGCAGAGGGAAACTGTGAACCCAGCTCCATTCAGAGTGACTTATATACACACATCACAAACTCTGAGAGACTTGACTATGTTACAACATGGCCCTACTTGAGATTTGAATGAAAACATTTCTTACTTGTCATTGTATTCAGAGACATCTGTGCATCAACAAAAATAAGAAAAACTATATTTATTCAGTTTTCATTGATCACAATGTAAAAGTATGTCACTTAATAGTACCTACATCTCAACTCATAAATGTGTGACTTTACCTGGACTTCTTCATTGAATGAGACTTTGCTTGGATTCAAGACTAGCTTCAACCCTTCCTGCTTCAACTTGAACTTGCCGCAGATGTTTTGAATACAGCTCTGCCAAAGTTGTTTGCAATGTATATCAATCTCCATACCACACGTATGAGCAAAGGGCTTTACCTAAACTAACCTCTGTGCCATTCAAGGACACCAACCAGTCAAATAAGTCACTGTTACGCAATCAAATGTGGAGAAACCCACACACCATGACAAACGGCCTGATATAACAAGATCAGCCGTAATTATTGAAATGTGCAACCCTGTTTATTAAGTGTCTATTCTAACACGGATATGCTATATATACAAGGAATATGAAGTCATGTTAGTGATTGCAGAATGGTGTGATCCACTGTTGGCTGAGAGAATGCACTTTCCAAGCCCTCGCGGCTCACATTAAGCCTCTCTGTATGTTCTTGAAATCAGAGCAGACAGAAAGTTATCAAAGTTGGCTCACTGAGGAAATGACTTGAGCTCAGGCATCAAAATGTAGAAGTGGATTAGAATCCATGATGACTGTCAGCAAAGCTTAGCATGAGTTGGCAAGTAATAACAATGAGAGCGGATATTGCAGCGAAGGGAAAGGCCAGACTTCCATCTTTATTTTTGGCCTTGGACTGAGAACAAGAAAATGCTGACGAAGGAGTCTGAGTGGGAGAGCAGCACTGAACACATCCTGAGTGAGAAAAGCTAGTCCAGCCTGACAGCATTCCACTTTCACTCTCCATCAGAGTTCACAGGAGCTGTGGAAGGCAACATCAATCCAACCAACCGACAACTTAATGAAATGTGGCCTGACTTAAAAACAGCCGCCGGTTCATTCCTGCTGTGTTTAGTGACTGTGGGGAAAGAGTTCTGTCTGAGGAGTAAAGGGTGTGATGGGGATTTCACTGTTCTGTAGGACACACACACACACACACACACACACACACACACACACACACACACACACACACACACACACACACACACACACACAGACACACACACACACTTCCAGTAATTGAGAGGAAGGAAAGCTAAATGCTGTGAGCCCACCCTTTGCCCTAACCCTGACTGGGCTGGATGTAAACACTAGCATGGACACAGTAACAGGCTCTGCTCTCAGGTGTCAACACCTCAGAAACATAGCAAAGCAGCCATGTGACAGATACATCCCCGACATTAACAAAAGTTACATAAGCACCTCGAGACACACAATCCCTCTATGAGAAACTGCCTCTTTTTGACTGAGTTCTACATGTCTTTTTTCCAGGAGTTGGAGTTCTTGCGGGTGGCGAAAAAGGAAAAGCTGCGGGAGGCGACCGAGGCGAAGCGAAACCTGAGGAAGGAAATCGAGCGCCTGCGAGCCGAGAGCGAGAAGAAGATGAAGGAAGCCAACGAGTCGCGGATCCGTCTGAAGCGGGAGTTGGAGCAGGCGCGGCAGCTGAGAGTGTGTGACAAAGGCTGCGAGGCCGGGAGGCTCCGCGCCAAGTACTCTGCACAGGTGAGTTAGCCTGCACGCTAACGTAGCTTTCAATCGCTTAGGGTTAGGGCAGGGGTCTGCAACCTTTTGGACCAAAAGAGCCATTTTGCCCCCTTTTCCACACATTTCTTTTGTCTGGAGCCACAAAACATATTTGATAGCTTGATAGCTTATGAAGTTGTATATATTGTTACATCATAGACAAAAACTACAGTTTTTTTGCATGTATTATGTATTACATTATAGAAAACTGTTTACCTCTAATGATAAACAAATAACTCTTATAAGGAGAATTAAAAAAAATACACAGACCTACTTTAAAATAAATCAACACAGCACTTGGAGTCCTCTGCACATTGGAAGAAAATAAATATAATTCAAATTGACCCAGTTTGAAATAAATAAAACATAGCTGCACCCTAAAAAGAGTTAACTGATTGAATTATGACTGAAGATCGTCAGCTGTCTTCCTCTCCCGTGTTGTTCCTCGATACGTAAAGGCTGCAGCACCTTTGACAACTTCTCTCCACATATCAAACATACCGGCGAGCCAGCATTGTTTGCTGTGAAAGCAGATAACTCTAACCACGCAGAATTAAATCCTGTGTTCCTCCCATACTTTTCTTTTCTTTGATGTATCCATAGTTCGCTCATCGAGCCGGGGCTCAGGTTATTCGCCTGCAAGAAAAGGCGCTGGTGCGGGACCGTAGCAGGATGTGACGCATATTTTAGTTGACCTAATTAAAACTGTTTTGTTTTTTATTTATGTGTCACAGTATCACCTCAAAATACAAGATACGAAACATTTTCAACCGTGCAACAAAATATAAATAGTCCTACAAATATTTGTATTTTATCTCCTTCTTATTTCTGTCCAAGCTCAAGGGAGCCAGAGCAGAGGGCTTAAAGAGCCGCATGCGGCTCGAGAGCCGCGGGTTGCCGACCCCTGGGTTAGGGTTACTATAGTGTGTACCAGCTCTCATTGTTTGCCTGCAAATGTTGAGTACCCCAAAGTTATATGTTACAAATGTATAGTACGGGTCTCCAGCTCATAGAAACTGCTGGATGCTAACTTGCATATGTTGGGCATTTTGCACAATTGGCATAAGTTGCGTTATTAATTAAGCATTAAATATGCAGACAATAGCTGATAAAAGGCAGGGCCGACTTGGAACATTTTGGTGTGGTTTTGGAGGTTAATGAGGATGTTAAATTAATTCCTGATATTTACAAGAGGAATTATTGCATTTTTAACCAGAAAGAGTAACTTTTGTTCATTTGTTCTCACGTCGGGCTGATTTTGATACATTTTGGTTCAATGTTTTAGTTTAAGGGGACTCAAAAATATTTGTTCCTCCCATAAAATGTCAGAAATGTATTCAACATTGGGGTTGGGGTACACAACCTTTCCGGTTTCCCATTAGTAGCAAGTAGACTATAAAGGTTGGTTGTGTCCATGAAACGTTTCTTAATCTCTCAGTGATACTTGAGTAACATGGGGAGCGTTTAAATTAAGCCAAGCGTGGCCCGGCATGCAGACAGACACTAACAGTGCAATGTGTACAAATGTGATGGTAGAGAGTCTAGACCATAATGTCAACACCCTCTCAGTAATTGCAGAGTTTCACTGTCTCAAATACACTCAAGGTCAGCAGAGGAGAAGGCAAGTAAAAAAAGCCACATTTCCTCTTCCACAGTCAAAAATAAATGGGTGTAGCCCCGAGTGCACAGACGTGGGATAAGTCCTGCTCCGAAGGGAAACAGGAAGAGACGTTGGCTTCCTTCAGGCACCATGGGAAATGCAGATTAGACAAAACAAGAGGGAGGTTATGCTCTCAAGCTGGGTCTGTGAACCCCCCCTCAGAGACTGCAGCCGCTCTAGAAGGCTGCCATTAACAGAGATCTATGAACTGATAGTGGAACACACAACATAGGGAACTTTTTACTAAAGCTCCCACATTGCATTGAGACTGTCTCTTCAAATATATGCTCAAATCTAGAAATGTTTCTATGACCTTGTTTCTGTAAGAACTTATATTGACATAAATCAGTTATGTAAATCACAAGTTGTTGAAATGATGAAGCCAATCTGCCAGTCAAGCAAGACTGTATGAAAATATCCTTTGAGTTAACATGAATATGAATAACTCTGTGTACACAGCTCAGTCGTCCTTTAGTCACATCTGCTTCCTGCCATGTGTTCCGCAGATCGAGGACCTCCAGATGAAGCTGCAGCACGCCGAGGCCGACCGCGAGCAGCTCCGAGCCGACCTGCTGCTGGAGCGGGAGGCCCGGGAGCACCTGGAGAGGGTGGTGAAGGAGCTGCAGCAGCAACTCTGGCCCAGCGACAAGGAGGGGGCGCCTCAGGACACACTCGCTGAAAACTAACCCAGCAGCCAACCCCCCCCCCCCACCCCCCAATCGCACCGCCATGATCCCCATCTTCTGCCCCCCACCACTCACATATGAAAGACTCTCCGAGCAGACACAGAGAGAAGAAACACCCATGGAAAATCAAGTGAGTGCTTTCATGGAGAAAGACTGGAAACACTGCAACATGGAAACAGGTGTTACTAAATCAAACACTGACTTCCAAGCTCACAGAACTAAAAACCAGGATCACAAGAATACAAAGCAGATTTGAGGGGAGACCCAGGGACAGGCGTCTGTGATGCTAGTGCTGAGAGACCATCATGTTATATTAGAGTAATGCAGCTGTGGAGAGGAGGGGGTCACACTTAACAGACCGGAATAATCTCCTCCAAACGTCCCCTCGCCATGACGAAGATGGAGGGCATTCTGAGCTATTTAAGAGACTACATAGCAAAATGTAAAGAAAACACGAGACGGTTTCTGTTTTTCTCTGTGCTATTGAAGTTTAAAAATATAAAAAAAGATACAAATAAACCAGAAGATGAACATAACAAGCAAATGAACTTCCCACAGTGCCACCGGGGTTTTGTCGGTTTTTCAGGAAGCCATCGCAGTCCACTGAGGGGAAAAGCATCCAGTTCAAAGTTCTTTTCCTCCCATTGTTGCTTTATAAAATCATGTATTTCTAATTTCTCCAAGTGGTGAGTGGGCTTGCATTTGGGTGGATCCTCCTCTCTGTGGATCACAACCTGGGTTGGGAGTTGGGAATAAAAACATGCCGTGTTAAAGGCACCTTTTAGTGAGCACTTTCTGGATGGTCAATACCAACATCTCAGTGTTGCTGCCAATAAGCCACACTCTTTCGCCTTCTGTTATTTTAACAAAACCCTGAAGTGTGTATCTTGTAAAGATAAATCCTCCAGATGTGAGTGTGGTTTTATTGTCTTGTTACACACGAGTGATGAGAGCCGGTATGTTTTTACTCCAAATGACATCAGAAGCATCACCTATGACATCATGGTGGGCTGGATATGGTGACAAGAACCACAAAATGTTCATTTTAATTAAATTAAGGTATGTAAATATAAATGTATGTTTTTGTTTTTTTTGACTTTACAATAATGAATCGCACTTTGTCATAACAAAATACTGTTATAATGCATTGTACTCCCACTATTGTCTTCAATCTTACTTTGAAAAACACCATCGTATACATGACTGCTACCATATAAATCCAGTAAGCATTATGTTGATTATATGCATCTCCAATAAATACTGTTGTTCTGTTTTCTAAAGGCAAAGTCTTGTAAATAAATGGAAAGAAAGAACCTCTTGCTTGCTGATGCAGTCTGGGATTGTTGGACAATTTTGGGCTAAGCACTCTCCCGCTTTTGTAAAATAATTGACGCAAATATCGCACCCGGTTACAACTCCGACAAACATCATTAACAGCATGTGAGGTGATTGTTATTGGAGCCTGAACTCAATTCTCATGTTGGAGGAATAAAATGTAATTTTATTCAAAAGGCAGCATCCGTCACACAGTGGGTACAATGCAATCAGAATGTACATTGTGTTAATGCTATTTTTCCTTTGGTTGTTGTTGTTTTAAACGTGGAGATATTTTATTATTGCTTGTCTGTTATGTTCACTTTTTTCAATTGAAAACTCATATTTTCTTTATGCATGAAATTTGAGTTTGCCATACATATAGTCAGTTATTGGGCATTGATACTGTACATGTAAAGGTTTTATTGTGTTATGCAATATAAAGCAAATTGTCTTATTTAGAAGAGGGAAAAGTAATACAAAAACAACACAGTATATTGTTCTTAAGGAAACAAAACTCCACTCTTGCAAAAAAAAACTAAAGACAAGAAAAAAAAATGCAATGCTGGACAACCTCAAGTGCCTGGACGCAGGCGAAGGGTTTCCAGAGAAGGAAAACTGATGATGACGCTGCTGGGGGCGTGGCCTCTCATCACCTTCCTGTTTGCAGGTTTCAAATCAAAAGCCCCTCCCTCGTTCAGCAGCTCTTCTTAACAGTATTCTTAAGACCAACCAGTTTACAAACTTTGTTCCTGTTTCAGTGCTGAGAGTAATTGAACAAATGCCAGACGCTTCAGGCTTTTTTTCTGAATGAGTGCTTTCTCCTTCTTTTGAAATCAATGATATGCATGTTCAAACCATTTTTATAGAAGATCTTGAAAAGCCACTTGCTTCGATGAAATGTTACTTTGGGTTGTATATAAAGACTGTTTATTCCCAGCTTGTTGAGGATAACACAGAGGGCATTATGTTAGAAGCCCTTTTCGTATCTAACATTACTGATGTTGCTCAGAGAACATCGCGGCGTCTGCTACTTTGGCAGACCTAAAATTGGTACATTTTGTAGTTGTTTTTACACTCAAAGAGTTGATAGCCTATGCGTAGTTTACTTTACTCATGGTTTTCTACAAAAGAAGGGAGAAAATAACGACATTGGCTCTTCACTTTCCCGCGCAAAAAGAAAAAGCCGTTCAACAGCGTATTGTTTTCTAAAGGAGAATCATTTTGCTAAATAATGGACAGTAACGCAGCAATAACAGTCCATATTAATAGACAAATACTAGCCAGTGTGAGGATTTGAATAAGAATTTACAAATGTAAATATTTTTTTCATTTACGATATTGTATAATATATGTACATGGTGTTTCCTTTTTCAAAAAGAAATCTTTTCTTACAATAGCTGTCTTTTTTTTGAATTTGTGTTTTAACTGAAATGTTTTAAAAAAGGCAGTGCGTACGAGAATATTCCCTACATAAACATTTAATCAATTTCTTCTCATTTTTTTTTACTGTAGAGTCTTTATATTGAATGACTTTTTTCACCAGTTCATATATATTTTTAACAGTATGTTCAGTATCAGATAGCAGACCTAGCGTATGGGTGACACACACACACACACACACACACACACACACACACACATGCACATAACTACGCCACCTTGCAGATTGTTTCCCCTCATCCTCATGTATCCTTTTAGCCCTGTGCTGCTGCTAATTCTATATAAACCTTACAATTCTAGAAATATTTTTATGTAAGAGGTAAATGTAAGCTTTCCCATCATTAATGCCACATATACAGTGTGAAAAAAAGCTTGGCTTATTCATCTATCTTTCCCTAATTTGTTCACGCCTTTTTCCTCATTCCTACTCCAACGACCCTTCCCTTCTCTCACGACACGGACTATATTGTAAAGTAAAGGACTTTATGAGATTATGTTTGAAAATAGCTATGCTTATATACTACAGTGACTGAATGTACAGTGTATAGATGCATTACCAGAAATAAAGTTGTTTGTCCAGATTGAATGACCCAGTTTTCATATTCTTTTGCTGCATGTTGCATAAACAATGTAAAGCCTATTTTATCTGTGCTTTTTTTTTTTTTTTTCACTGATGAATTTAGTCGCAGAGGAACACAATTTAGACCTTCAAAAAATTGACATTATTCTATCTAATGCAACTTAACCTATATTAAACCCTTTTTTAAACTCCATGCCTTCAATATGTAAGACAATATCATCACCCGGGTTATTTTCTTTCAAAAAGAGCAAATGTTGGTGTTTGGTGTGGATTCACACTGTCCCAAAATGGACACCCGATGGACACACGATAAAGGAAATGTTCAAATTCGGCTCTGATCGTAACAACATCGGGCCATTTGTGAGGGCATCTTAAGCCATCGTATGACTGCCGGTGGAGTTTCTAAGGCTCCGGCAGCAACTTCGTGAGCGGCAACTTCGTAAGGCACTCGTGAGGGCATCTTGTCAAAATTGACACACAAATTCAACACGAAAATGAACCTTCGCAAGGTCCTTCGGCAATTTTTTGGCATGCCAAATAAAAGATGTTGCCACCCCTCACGAAGTTGCTGCCGGAGCCTGAGAAACTCCACCGGCGGTCATACGATGGCTTAAGATGCCCTCACGAATGGCCCGATGTTGTTACGATCAGAGCCGAATTTGAACATTTCCTTTATCGTGTGTCCATCTGGTTGTTTTAATGCACAACAAAATCATGTAAACATATTATGTAAATAACCCAATTTGTGTTCTGTGAAACTGAAAAGGATATAGGCTAATATATTATTTTGAAGGCGAGTTGACAATAAGTTGTTGTTGCTATGGAAACAACATTACGGAGAAAACGTAATATCTTCTACATATAAAGACGGATAAAGTAAAGAACAAAGTCTGAAAATATCAGTACAGTATCATAGTACTTTAACATAATTGTTTTTGTTACTTTCGTTCCAGTTGTATGTCTTAAATGTAATGTAAATGTTGCCTTCGTGTGTGGTTCGGGGCCATCTTCGTGCGAAATTCGGGTGTCAATTTCGGGTCAGTGTGACAGGGGCTTTAGAGCCAGGAACTCTAAGAGAATAACATATTCATGATCAGACAATTCAGGATGTATTATTACAACAAGTAACAATCTATTTTTATTTGAGGGGATTTTGAAAATGCAAATATGAGTATTCATGGCTGAAAAGACAACAGAAACACATCTCAAACAAGTTGGTTTCCGCCTCACAGGATGGAATCTCTAATTACAAATCTGAGAGAAGAAAAACAGCATTAAAGGCAGCTGAACACAGAAAGGAAAACAGGATGAAAAGATACATTACATGTGAACATAAAGATCATAACAGAAAGATTTACGACCCCTTTCAGCTGAAATAAAGTGGAGTTGTTTCTGTGCAGAGGCCACTTTTCAGCATACCAAAACAACACTAAACATTCTTCTTGTTCCACCCTCTCATCCACTTTATGTACACAGATATGGTTTGACGGCAGCCACTGGAGAAACCTCCATAATTACTGTGAAAACCTTTAAAAGGAAAAGACGAGCTGCAAACACTTAACTAGAGAGGAATGTGCAGCAGGTAAACGCCCACTCAGAGACAGAATCTGATGAAAACATTCGTTAGTGTGTGCACAAACAGTCAGTTTACACAGTTGTGATTGTGAATGCACATTAGCTTAGCTGTTAGCTCCTCAGATCCAGTGCAGGGAGAGAAACAAGTTGAGTTGTTTTTTGGTGTGGTTATGACATTTGGTGTTAGAAGCTGACATGGACTGTGCTTTTAAGGATTTGTAACTATAAATAAATAAAACTATTGTCTGTTATACACCAGTCTTAGACTCTTAGGCTACCTCAATACAAGAGAGAGGCTGTACCTTCAGAAAACACTGTGGTGCTACGAGCTAAATGCTAACATGCTCACAATAAAAATGCTAACATGTGATGTTTACCAGACCTGCCTTGTTAGTTTAGCATGTTTAGCATTTGCTATTTAGCAATAAACACAGACTAGGCTCCAGGCGAGGCTGATGGAAATTAGTTCAGCACGTTTTTGGTCATGAACCGAATTATGCAACAATTTAAAGTTATGTCTCGACGTAATTTTCTAGCTAACAGGAAATATTCAGTTTGGTTAAGTTGAGGGATGACACCTGGTTAGAGCCTTGACCAGAATGATACGCTTTTTGCAACAAATTGATGGGGCTGGTTGGCAGACTGCTACAGTATGTAGCTGCTAGCTAGCTAGCAAAGTACCCACCAACACAGCCTTCATAATTTCCATTCTGCAGGCAGAGACGATTGAAAGATTGTTTTTGATAACATCATTAAGAGATAACTGTGTCAAATAAAGTCCCCGAATACATAATAGAGACAGATTAGATAGCTTTGCCAACAAAATGTTTAAAATAAGTGCTACCACGAGCATTTCATGTACTGATCTTGTGCAGATGTAAAGACAAACATGAACCAAAAATGTACAACTAAACAGTGCCAAGAACACATGAGATGTAGTGTTATTATGGGTGGTAACTGGTACAGTAGGAGAGCAGACAGTGGCTGGTTGAGGCGGCTCTCTGGCTGCTGCTGTGGCCCACATCGGCAGCGCTGTGTGGGCTGTGATGTCAGATGATGGCTCTGGGCTCCTCTCCACCAGCAGCAGCACCACGCAGGGCTATTGACTGACCCAATTACAGCAGTCACATGAGGAAGAACACCCCACAGTTAGCTCATTAGTCTCTGGAGTCTCTCTGCTGCTCTCTCAGTCTCACTCTGCCTCCTGTCTCCTGCTGTTTCATAATGTACAGTCAATTACCAAGTCATGTTTAATTCATTTAGAACATTTTCCAGATTTGTTTATGAACGGTGGGAAGGGGTATTCATACGCTGGCATGTCGTTCAGACCAGCATGTTTGGAAGCTAGAAATATACATGTTAATTATGTGTGACAGATGGACAAAAAAGAAGATGCCCTCAGTATAATGTGATCAAACAACAACATAACAAATGGCTGCAAAGTTTACAATGGAGCTGAATCTCCACCATTAAATACATAGGCTAAACCAAAATTGCATTGATCTATTACTATCAAACTATCTTACTTCACTAAAAGGAAAGCACCCTCTGACGGAAAGGGAAAGTGGTGACATTTTGCTGACACTTTACCAAATATTGATTGTTTTTTAGATATCTCAAATAGGTGTTGCTGCTGCCCCTGTCTATAGCTGTACATCACTTAGCATCCTGCTGGTACACCTTTACGTCTTGGCGATTACATTGGTGCTTCAAAAGTCATATAGTCAATATGTGGAGATTATCCTGCTGCACAGAATATGTGAAGTATTATAGACGTGTGTTGGCCAGAGAGCTTATTTTGTGCAATATTCTGAAATCCAATGGAAAAATACAATCTGCTTTTTGTCAAGGGAGCCGCTGCTAAAATATGTCACCTTTTTAGCCTTCTGTTTCTCCAAACTGGTGGGTGTGTGATGGCCATCGAACATACTTGATAAACTAACTTAGCATAAACCACCACTTCAAACAATCTCTTTAAAGACAACGTGGTACATGTATGGGAAAAACAAGAGATCCAAAAGGGACCAACAGTTATATTATAATCTAAACCCTGAATCATTTTGACTGAAGCTGAAACAGTGAGTTCTTGAAAAAGTGACAGTAAATCTGCCTAAAATGAGATTTATATTTGTTTAATTGTCACTCAGGCGCCAATAAACCCGTTAGCTAATGTAACAACTGGGGAGGAGGAGCTGTCAGTCTTCACTCTGTCATGATGACACACACACAATGTTTATTCACACAGCCACGTAAAGCTATTATGTGTGTATTACAGACACTTCAGGAAACACTCCAAGCTGGTCTCTGTTGCAGGTAATATCACATGTACTCAGGGAGAGAATTCTAGTGAATGTATATTAACGTATGCTAAAATAACTTACACCTTTTGTGTATATGCCGCCGTTGCAGTAAAAGCCACTTCACCCCTTCACCATCAAACCATCAGCAGTGAGAAGCCCTTTCTATTACTCCCTGGGGAGGGTCTCCATAATCTATAGGCTTTCATCCTATGAATAGATTTTATTGGCAGCTAGCACCTAGAATTTTTGAACTATTAAAAATGAAATGTTTAAACTGTAATTAAAATTCAAACTCCATGATACACTCCATCATGCACACTTACAATTAAGTGGCTGTAAGCTGTCAGTAGTTTTGCATCTTTTTTGTAATGCTTTTTGTTATGGCAATGTGAAGCAATGCTGTTTACCATTACATATTTCCACCTAGAAAACAAACACAACACACTTGAACTTTGCCCCCTTTCTCCTCTAGATGGACACTTCCCTGCAGCCTAATGGACTCCCTCTTTAACATTCAAACACACACACACACACACACACACACACACACACACACACACACG